>MDKI01016247.1:0-10849 GCA_005239505.1 Nicotiana paniculata | reverse complement strand
GGTATTTCTGCGATCGCGTAGAGTATTCTGAGGCGCGTGTGTGGGGTGGAGAATTTTTCTATGCGATCGCGTGTATTGATCTGCGATCGCATTGGTTGGCTGGTCTGTGCATCGTGATCGCGTGCTAAGGGTCGCGATCGCACTGAAGAAAAGCTAATGGCTGGGTAGAATGTTTCAAAAGGCCATTTGTGCGAGAATAGCTCATTATTCCACCATTGTTGGCGAGTTGGGAGCACTTTTGAGAGGGCTGAAGAGGAAATTGAAGGGGTTCACTTGAAGGTGAGGTTTTAAACTTCATAACTCATTTATATGTCGTTTTCCAAGTAATTATACCATAGAATTTGCTGGAATTATAGCCAAATTGGGGAAGAAGGGTACAAGGGAAAATGATTTTTCTTTTGAGGATTTGAGTGGGCAATTGTGTTCCGATTTTAATGTTCTTGATATGTGTAGAATCGTGGGAGGAAGAGGATTTCAATGATGTAAATTTTATCGAATTTCGAGATGTGGGACCAGGGCTCGGGTTTGGCCGAATTTCGAGATTTTTGATTAAATTGATAATTTTCGATTAGGTTGTGTTCCTTGAGTATATATTAATGATGTTGAACTGGTTTTGGCTAGATTCGGAGAAATAGGGAGCCGATTTGAGGGGAAAAGGCATAGCGGACTAGTGTCGCAGCCCGGTAGAGGTAAGTACTGGTCTTAAATCTTGTCCTGAAGGTATGGAACCCCGAACTGCATTATTTTCTCACTAAATTTGGAATGGCGCACATGTCGGATGACGAATATGTGGCGCGTACTGATTTTTGGATTGGACTAGGTCCTTTCACGGTAAATAATGGGTTGCATATTTACTCAAAATCCTATGTTAAATTATGTTCTAAAGATTTGTGAAATATTTGGGTTGTAAGCCGTGTTTAGGGCCTCGTGACGATCTGTTTAGACCCCTTTGAGGGTGTTTTACTACTATTTTCCTTACTACCTGTTGATGATTTTACTCAGCATCATTGTGCATACTGTTTTATTTGAAACTCAGCCTGATTTACACTACATGAGCATTAAAATGATGTTTTCGGGTCGAGTACCCCATTCTATTACTTCGCCGAAGGGGCTTTTCGAGTGGTTCCACCGAGTGTGGCCGAGGGCCAAGAGTGATGGTGAGGTGCTGAGTGATATTAGCGCTTGGGCTGAAGGAGCCCCTCCGGCGTCTGTAGACACCCCCAGTGAGCGCACCGAGTGCGAGTGATTGAGTGATTGGGAGGCATGAGTGGCTGTGAGGTGCTGAGGGATTGTGAGGCATGCCCGAGGGGCTGATTATGAAACATGTATTTTCCCGAGGGGCTACTTATGATTTTACTGCATTTATTTGCATACCAAATCCTTGTTTTAAAGTTGCTAAAAATGTGCATTGTTTTAAGGACTTTTGTGAAGTTGATTTCTAAGGCATGACGATTTCGTATATCTATGTATACTATTGGAAATTAAGGTTGTGTATATTGTGACTTGATGACATTGATTTTTATGTGATTCCTTGCTACTTATACTTGATTTATTTCCATTACTACTGAGTTGGCGTACTCACATTACTCCATGCACCTCTGTGTGCAGATTCAGGAGCAGACATCAAGCGTTAGCTTTTATATATATATCGCAGCGGAGCCGGATCGTGGGGGATATAGAGGTAGTTGTTCAGCGTTCGCAGCATCTCTGATTTCCCTTCATGTTGTATTTAGCTTTGATTCGGAGTTTGTATCATAATACTTTATTTTGTCTTACTTCACTAGATGCTCATGACATGTTGGCTCCGGGTTTTGGGGATGGCACTACTGTATATAAAATTTGCCTATTATATTAAGAACTTTCTGTATATTGTTATGAATTGCTTGAATCTTAAATGAGATTTTCAAAAGAAAATGTGAACACGCGGTAGTCGGCTAGCCTAGTTCCACGATAAACACCATCACAACCGGTTAGGATTTGAGATCGTGACATTATAAATCCTTATATATGTTGGATCATATCATGGAGGAATTTCGATGAGTTCGAGGGGAAATCTGGGGCTTCCTTGAGCAGAAAGTGGCATTGTGTAATAGCAATTAGTTCTCCCCATGATATTGGCAGAGCTAGGAATATGGGTGTTAAAATATAAAACATTAAATACATGAAAAAATAAGAAAAATCAACATGTAACATTTATTTATATAAAGGAATTTTTGAACTTAATTAAATAGTTTAATTTTTCGGCAAAGGTTTGTCACCCTATAGCATACGGTGGCTCTGCCAATACCCATGATTAAACAACAATAGTATGGTCTGCCCGTTTTACTGTGAGATATGATTGCAAAAATCTAATTGTATTTTCCCAACAATAGTCGTGGCTTTAGTTACGCATGATGTCATAATTTCTTATGGTTCTGTCAGTCGGACGTATCTTTTTTGCAATCATTCATATGTTTCCAAGGAAAGTCACTGAAAAAATAAAAAAGAGAAAAAATTCCACGTGTTCATATTTTTACTAAATCCTTGTAGTATTTGTTATGGATATCTAATACAAGTGAATATAATAGGAGGATGAAAAATTTTCATATAAAATATGGTATGTAGTTCATGAAACGAAGTTAGGTAAAGATTATTTTCTCTTTTTTCCGATTGCTATTGCAAGATCAAGATTAGAATTTTTTTTGAATCTCCTTTTAATGAAAAAAATAAAAGGTCCAGAAGGAATACAATGAAAAACTAACCAAACATTTGTCTTAGAGTTAGGTGGGAAATAGATTTACTAATAACTCTTACTATTGATACAGTCAACCAAACATTTGTCTTAGACCCATGACCAGATATTTGTCTTAAGTTGGAAAGGAATCGGATTTTACTAATAACAACTTACCATAAAATTTAGCGGTTACAAAAATAATAGAACTTCGACATTTGTGTTAAATTGGAAGTAAATCAGACAAGTTGTTCAAGTTTCGAATTCTGTATTTCAAATTGAAGATGAAATAATGAATCAGATTGTAAAGTAATACTTATTTGAATATTTTTTCAAATGTTGCGAATATTATATATGGATAAACGACTTATCGCAATAATCCTTACTTCTAATTATTCCACAAAAAATAAAACATTGACATTTGTATTAAATTGGAAGTAAACTAGACAAGTTTTTCAATTTTCGAATTCTCTACTTCAAATTGAAGATGAAATAATGAATCAGATTGTAAAACAATACTTATTTGAATATTTTTTCAAATGTTACGAATATTATACATGGATAAACGATTTATCGCGATAATCCTTACTTCTAATCGTTCCACAAAAAACAATACATTGACATTTGTATTAAATTGGAAGTAAATCAGACAAGTTTTTCAATTTTTGAATTCTCTACATCAAATTGAAGAAGAAATAATGAATCAGATTGTAAGGCAATACTTATTTGAATATTTTTTCAAATGTTACGAATATTATACATCGATAAACGACTTATCGCGACAATCCTTATTTCTAAGCTTTTCACAAAAAGAAAACTTTGACATTTGTATTAAATTGGAAGTAAATCAGACAAGTTTTTCAAATTTCGAATTCTCTACTTCAAACTGAAGATGAAACAATGAATCACATTGTAAAGCAACACCTATTTGAATATTTTTCAAATGTTACGAATATTATACATGGATCAACGACTTATCGCGATAATACTCACTTCTAATCGTTCCAAAAAAAATAAAACTTTGATATTTGCATTAAATTTGGTAGTGAATATGATCTATGAAGTAAATAAGATTATACTTAGAGTAAATCATATTTTATTTTAGTAAAGTTTATAATAACTTTTGATCCTAGAGAAACAAGCCCCTCCTATATATAATGACACTAGTAGATCTCGTCAGCGCTTCGCGCAGTTGAGAAAATAATAATAATAATAATATTTTTAATTAAAAAAATAGTAGAGAGACTTGACTACAACACCTGTTCTAGTGTTGCCTTCCGGTTCGGAGATTTGTATTGTGTATTGCAACGCTTCACGCATTGGTTTGGGTTGTGTATTGATGCAGGAAGTGATTTTTATTGCATTTGTTTCACATCAGGTGAAGCCTCATGAGAAGAATTATCCTGTACAAGATTTGGAGTTGGCCGTTGTCCTTCATGCTCTTAAGATCTAGAGGCATTATCTTTATGGATTGTCCTGTCAGGCTTATACAGATCATCGCAGCTTGCTGCATTTTTTCAAGCAGAGGGATCTTAATTTGAGGTAGCGCAGGTTGCTTGAGTTACTGAAGGATTATGATATTACCATTCTTTATCATCCGGGCAAGGCGAATGTGGTTGAGGATTCCTTGAGCAGGTAGGCGGAAAGTACGGGTAGCTTTGCGTTTATTTCAATAGAGGAAACACCACTAGCTTTGGACATTCTGCCCTTGGCTAACAGAACTGTGAGGTTGGATATTTCATAGCCCAACCGAGTTATTGCATGCGTCGCTGCCCAGTCTTCACAAATGATGATCCGCACTTGTTGGTTCTCGGAGAGACAATACTAAAGGGTGGTTCCAGGGAGGTTAATATCGGTGAGGATGGTGTTCTACGACTCCAGGGTCGTCTATGTGTTCCTAATGTCGATGGCTTAAGAGAGAGGATTCTAGAGGAGGCACACAGTTCATGGTATTCTATTCATCCAGGGGCTACGAAGATGTATCGCCACCTGGGACAGCATTATTGGTGGCGTCGGATGAAGAAAGACATAGTTTAGTATGTTGCGAGGTTTCTAAATTGCCAGCATGTTAAGTATGAGCATCAGAGGCCAGGTGACCTACTCCAGCAGATGACTATACATTAGTGGAAATGGGAGCGCATTACTATGGACTTCGTAGCTGTAACGACCCGATCAATTGTTCTGAGTGTTTTAGTCCCGTTTTCCCCATTTCTGCTTCATTATATGTGGTTCAACTTCATTATGTTGTGTTAGGTTGGTTCGCTCGGGTTCAGAGTGATTTTTGGAGGAAAATGAGACACTTAGTATCTTAACTTGGTTCAATAGTTGGAAAAGTCAACCGAAGGTTGACTTATAGGTATATGATCTCGAAATGTGGTTTTTGGAGGTCTGGAGTAGAATTCCGCTTGAATAGGCGAAACTGAGTTTTCGGCGCGTTCCGGTCGGCAGTGGAAAATTAGCTATCAGGGTCGGAATGGTATTTTGAAAGTTGGGACAGGTTTGTAGTGTCATTGTGGATGTGTGTGCAAATTTTCAGGTCATTCAGACGTGTTTTTGTTAGATTCGGCATCGCTGGCAAATTTCGGAAGTTTAGGAATCCTTAGGCTTGAATTTTGGACTTATTTTGTGTTTTGATGATATTTTTAAGTGTAACGGGGGTTCGAATAAGTTCGTTTGATGATATATGACGTGTGGGTATATTTGGTTGAGGCCCCGAGGGGCTCGGGATGATTTTTGGTGGTGATCGGAAGGATTGGATTTGGATTATGCAGCAAAAAGGTTGCTGGTGATTTTTCTGGTCTGGCCGCACCTGCGGACGGGGAGCCGCAAGTGCGATGGGTGCAGGTGCAGAGAATGTGTCGTAGGAGCGGAAAATGGAGACTTGGGCAGCTTCTGCAAATACGAAAGAAGGATCGCACCTGTGAGCCCGCAGGTGCGAATGGTAAACCACAGATGCGGAAAATGGGAGCTTAAGTGGCAATCGCAGATGCGCACCTGGGACCGCAGGTGCGAGCAAGTGACCGCAGGTATGGAACCCCTGGGCAGAGCATATAAATAATTGCTTTCGCGAATTTTAGGCATTTTCCTCATATTTTCATACGGGTTGAGGCTTTTGGGAGCAAATTGAAGAGGGATTTCAAGGGATTTTCGTGGAGGTAAGTTTCTTTGACCTAAAACTTGATTCTCTATTAGTATTTGACTGATTAAGCATGGAATTAGTGGAATTTAATGGTATAATTTGAGGGGTTAGGGCTTGGAAATTTGAGACTTTTATTTAAGGATTTGAGGGGTCATTTGTCGTCGGATTTTGATATATTTGGTATGTATGGATTCGTGAGAGTGTAAGGATTCTAGTTTTGTTATTTTTATCGGATTCTGAGACGTGGGCCCAAGGTTTTTATTTGGTCAATTCTAGGATTTTTATGTAATTTGAGTATTTTTGCATGGGCTTTGTTCCTTTAGCGTATATTGATGGTATAAATCTTATTTTGAATAGATTCGGGGAGATTTGAGGCCGAGTCGAGTGGCAAGGGCATCGCGGAGTAGATTCATCCGGTTTGATGTAAGTAATGACTCTAAATATTTTCCTGAGGGTATGAACCCCGGACTTTGTATTTTCTCACTATTTTAGAGTGGCTCACATGCTGGATGATGAGTTTGTGGCATGCACTGATAGGGGATTGTGACTTGGTCCGCCCCATGGCAACTATTGAGTTGCGTAATTGCTTCTAAACCATATGATAAATTGTGTCTTAAGACTATTACTGTATTTTGGGATGTATGCCATGTTTGGGGCCTTGTGCCGACCTGTTTAGACCTCTTGGGGGCTGTTTTCTACTATTCCTCACTTTATTAACTTTTGATACTCAGTTGTATCCTTTTAACTAATTTCGAAACCTAGTCTTATTTATAATCTTTTGTGATGTACAATGATATTTTGGGTCGAGTACCCCGTCTATTGATAGCCTGAGTTGCTTTTTGAGAGATTTCTGAGTGAGTGTGGCCGAGGGCTTATGTTTGAGGATACTATGGGATTTGGCTTCACGCCGCAACATGTTACATTGTTTATGATATGTGAGAGGTCGAGAGCCTAAGTGATTATTCCATGAGATGGCTTGATATTAGCACTTGGGCTGTAGGAGCCCCTCTAGAGTATGTACACCCCCATTGAGCGCAGGTACCTACTGAGTACGAGTGCCGAGTGACGAGTGATTGGGAGACATGAGAGACTGTGAGGTTTCCCGAGGGACTAATTATGAGTGACTGTGAGGTATGTCCGAGGGGCTGATTCTTAGTGATTATAAGCCCGAGGGGCAGTTTCTGATACATTTTTTGCCCGAGAGGCTTTGTTTTATGATTTTTATCATTTTTACACTAGACTTCTTGAGAGTTATATTGTAATTGTTGGAAAGTATATTGTCAAATGATTTTTACTGAAATCGGCTTTTAAGCGTGATGATTTAATGTATACACTGTTGGAAAGAAAGATTCTGCCTCTTATGATTTGATGACCTAATTTTATGTGTTTCTTACCGCTCAGACATTATTTATTTTCATTACTACTGAGTTGGCGTACTCACATTACTCCCTGCACCTTGTGTGCATATTCAGGTTCTAGGGCTGACTAAGAGTTGATTTATTGTACCAGAGATTCACGGAGATTAGCGAGGTAGTTGCACGCGTCTGAAGCCTTTCCCTTCTCCTTCTTACTATTATAGAGTTTATTTTCCAGAATTGTATATTTTCTTTAGATGCTCATGACCAGTGACTCCGGAATCTTAGAGGTTGTATTTAACATTCGGCGTGGCTTTATCTGTTTTGTTTTTTAAATGGTTAAACGAGACCTTTATGGATTATTAGCTTAGTAATGATATAAATGAAAGATTCTTTACGCTTTAAGTGTTAATTTGGTTGGCGTAGTTCCACGATAGGTTCCATCACGACTAGTTTACAGTTGGGGTCGTGACAAGTTGGTATTAGAGCACTAGGTTACATAGGACCCACCAGTCATGAGCAGATTAGTAGAGTCTTGCAGATCGCTACAGAGACATCTGTGCTTATCTTCGAGAGGCTGCAGAACCCTTAGGAAAAATATCACATTCTTGAATTCTTATCGTGCGAATCCATTTATTCAGCCAAAAGCATAACTCTTTGAATTCCTTTCATGTATACGAATGTGCACGTGAGCACTCGGTATCAGATGTACATTGACAGCTTGTGATTCCCATGTATGAGTTGCGGGATTGATTTTTGCAAGTTGATAATGGGCCAGTCTGGAGGACTTGAGGCCGGGTTTTTTCTGTGACTCGAGTGCTGAGATTTCGATTGTGTGAGCATGTGCGTTTTGGAACTTGTATGTCCGTTGTGTCCCTATTGGTGGGATTTTGTGTCTGGATGACTATGTGGTGACTGTGATTTGATGGTGAGACGTGTTCCGATTGTTTGATTATAATAAAAAGAAATAGCTAGAGTTGTAGAAAGGACTATTGAGTGTTTGACTTTTGTATTGAGTTGGCATATGGCCTCGAGTTGTGAGTGTATTGGAGGACCTCTCATGTAGTATAGTTGCGGAGGGAAGTGGATCTTCCTGTTGTGCTATGAGTTTTTGGTGATGTCTTTTGGGCTGACCCATGCCCCAGCAGCGTTCCTGCATTTGATGAATAGCGTATCTCAGCTGTATTTGGATTTCCTTTGTTATTGTCTTCATTGATAACATCCTGGTGTACTCTCGTAGCCAGGAGGGGTATGCTCAGCATTTGAGAGTTGTAATGCAGAGATTGAGGGAGGAGAAGCTTGATGCAAAGTCCTCTGAGTGTGAATTTTTGCTCAGTTCAGTAGCAGTCTTGGGGCACGTGGTGTCCAACAAAGGTATCCAAGTGGTCAGACGAGTATGGATAGAGCTTCTAGAAGATCAAGATTTCTTTGACCACAACTCTAGTGTTTGTTCTGCCATCAGCTACAGGTTCTTATACCGCGTATTATGATGCCTTGATGGTAGGCGTTGGTTGTGTTTCGATGCAGAATGATAAAGTGATTGCGAAATAGCTATGATTTTTGGAAGGGTATAAAGAGAGATCAGTTTGAGGCTAAGCAGGCGGGGCTATTTCCCGCGTGGTGTCCTGAGGTTGTGTGATCCTTATGTTGTTTTGTTGCAAGTTCTCTTTTAGCAGTAATTGATATATGTTGCAATTTGAGTTTAGATTGCTTGTGGGAGTTGGCACATCTATTACAATAGAGAATGCGAGGTTTTCAGATGATTTGAGAAATTAGATAGTAGCCGTTATATGAGCTTATGAAGGATTTAGTTGAATCTCACTGTGGTATTGTGGAGGTATTAGCTTATGTGCATTGTGAGTTATTGGTTGCCTTGAACTATGGCTTTGGGTCAAGTGAAGAGTCTGTTGTCGATAAGTTGATTGTGCGGCTAAGTGTCCTATCAGTTTTAGTTTGAGGTATATTAGCGAATCAGTTGTGTCTTACAGGGGTTGAGATCAGGGAAGATTCGAGTAAGGGAAATTTTGGATACCGGTTGTAATATACTCTATGCGTAAATGGATTTTATTGAATTATTGAGTTGTAATTGTAAAAGGTGTAGTATGTGCAATGTAGGAATTTTCTTGTTGCTTTGAGTGTGTGGATTACCTCCTAGGATGTTGGTGTGCAAATGGGGCCAGGTCGTTTGGTCTGTTTGATCAGTGTAACTGAGATTTGCGTAGAGTGGATGACTCTCGAGAATGGTTTTGACGGATTCAAGGTTATATGTAAGAATTGAGGATCTTCAAGGTGTGTATTTGGCTAGAATTGATATTTACGTTGGAGGGTGTCAAGACTTGTGGCATTTCTATGTTATCATGGATTCTACATATCAATATCAGGAAAAAAATAAAGGTAATGGCTTTAGATTCGCAGGAAGTCTCTTCAGGGTAAGTATTTTGAATGTGGTACTTTTGGGGATATTTGAGGGACTATTCAGCGGCTTACGAGCCTTAGACGGTATGGTGTTATGCTTGGGTCTCGTGTGATGAGTCTGGGTTGAAAGTTGCGGTATTATGGCAAGGGGAGGTATCAATTCGAAGGTAATTCAGAAGGAACTTGGATTAATAGGATAACTTAGTAGTAGGTCGGATCGGTATAGTAAGGGGTATGATTAGTCTTTTGGGTGCTTATGAGGTAATGAGTTTCTATAGGTGTTTCTTGGAAATGCTCTCGGGTTTTGGTGAAATGCGTAGCTTGGTTGAGTTACAAGGATTCAGTCATGTCGGTTTGGTGTCGTACAAATGGGGTTCAAAGAGTTCTTGATGGTTTCTACTACAGTTAGAGATGTGTATTTTCTACTGGCGTGAGGAGCATGTAATGTATAGTGATTTTATTCTAGAAGGAATCAAATGGAAAGTTCTCGGCTAGTTGAGCACGTAGTTGCTTATGGCTCGAAATGGATTATGAATTTCAATTATTTATCATAGGATGGCATGGTGTATGTGGTATGTTGTGTAGGGTTGAGAGTTGCATGTGTGAGGTCACGGTTCTGTTCTGGGAGAAGGGTCATAAATTCTTAGGCAGCATGGGCAGTTTCAGATGACTAGATAAATGATATCACTAATTGGTGTGGTTTATGAGGGTATCCATCTCACGAAGGGCAATGTGTTTGAGTTAAGGGTGCTTCATTGGTATTGCGGCGCTCTCGTGCTAGATTGATTGCTGATATTCAATTTTGCTTACTGGCAAAGAAGAATTTTAGAAGTATCCCTCGTGGAAGTTCAGTTGGGTGATTTAAGACTTACAGGCAAAATTTGGTGTGATTGCGAGTAGTCTAAGTATGATTCAGCGCTTTCAGAGCGATTTGGAAACATGAAGTTCATATTTTGATTCAATTCGATTTTAGGGTGTGATTCTTAGTTTTGTTATTGTTTTCCACATTTCGATAGTTCGAGCAAGTCCGTGTTATGTTCATGGACTCAGGTGTGTTTCTGACTGCCCGGAGTTAAGTTGAAAACACCAGATTTTCTGTTCTGGTTTCCTTCTTCGTGAACGTGGAAAGACCCTGGTGTTCCCGATGAGGATTTGGGGACTGAGGGATTTTCCCTTCGTGTTCGCGTATGCAGGGCCGCATTCGCGGAGGCCATGAACCTTTGCCTTCGC
>ML316937.1:0-111020 GCA_005239505.1 Nicotiana paniculata | reverse complement strand
TTATCTCTAATCCAACCTCTAAACCCTCGGTTATGACTTTCATCTATACTCCGGGAGTGGTGTTGTTCAAACTATTACCTAAATATGCAATCTCTCTCAAGTAGATACATAATAAATAGGCACAGCTAATTGATGGTCATTCAATTAACTACAACAAGAACGTAGTTGAACAAATAGAGATTAATCAACCCATCGGAACTATATTAATAACACAATAAATTCATCCCCCAATAGGTTCTACCAAAACCCTAGATTAAAGAAATTAGCTAAACATTTTCATAAGAATCGAATCTAAAATAACTTGCATAATGAAACTACAAAGTAATGAAGAAAATCTGTACAAATTGATGTCTTGCCGTCCGTCTCTTCGAATCTCCTCTTAAGTTGTGTTTTTGGGGTCTATTTATATGTTTAGGACAAATCCTAAACGTATAGGAGGCTTCTATTCCAACCGGGAAACACTTAAACTCGTCAAAACTCGGAATTGACCGGAACCAGGGACCCGGGCGTTTGGGCTCAAACGCCCCCCTAAGGCCAGGGCAAGCCTGGCGTTTGGGCTCTAAGGCCCCCCTAACGCCAGGGGCTGCCTGGCTTTAGGGGCCAAACGCCTGGATAAGGCCAGGGTGTTCCCTCTTCGCCTCTTAAGCGTATTTTCGACGTATTTGCATCCATTTAGCTCGGTTTCCATCTCCAATTCACCTACACATGAAATAAAATCCATTAAGCACATAAAACGTGTGTTTTTATCATTAATGCACATAAAATGTAAGGCATATAACATGTTAAACAATGAATTCTAGCCTCGCATCAGACCACGAGCGGTAGGAGTGGTAAGTAGATGACCAAGCCAAGCATTAAATTCTTCATTTTGCACTTCTTGGCTCTCATGTGAGGAATGTCGTTTTGCTCGCTTGTTCTTTCAAATTGTAGAATGTATGGTAATCGTCCTTCCTCCTCGCAATCCTTCATTGACTCGTGTAGTTTAACTTCCATATCACCACACAATTCCAATATTGAAAAATGCTTGGAATGTGACTTCAAACCTCCAACTTGCAAATTTTTTCGGATTTCGACATCCTCATTTTCCCTGGACTAGAGTCAATTTCAACCAACTTGTCATTTACACCGGTTGACTCTAATTCCTCATTTTTCTTGGCATCACTAATATTTATGGATTCGGATGGCGGATGTTCAAGTCTTGATTCCTCAAGGTATAGCTCACTTTCTTCCTCGGAATTGGACTCTTCTTGGCTTCCTTCCACACTTTCTAGTTGAGAGGTATAATGAGCCTCCATTAATGATTTAATTTGACCCTCCAAAGTGCGGATATGCTCATCATTTTGAGTCACATCATGTTTCAATTCCTCGAGTGCAAAGTTGTGTCTCTCCTTATTTTCAAGAATGTCCTCCAACATGAGCATCATCTTCTCATTTTGAGCATTTGAGAGTTCTTCTTGGCTTTGTTCAAGTGCCAAGGAAGAATTTTCAACTTCAACCTCCAAGGAAGGTTCTTGTCTATCACTCACCTCCAAGGCTTTTTGAATCCTTAAAGCTTCAATCATTTCATCTATTTGTGAGTGCAACCTTTCAAGTGCCAAGTCATTTTGGAGACTATTCTCCAAAAGTTCCTCCAAGGCATTTTGCTCTTTGTTTCCTTCTTCAAGTAAGCACTCCAACATGAGCTTGAACTCTCCATTTCGGCCATGCTCCATTTCTTTCACTTCCTCATCCCTAAAATTTTCATCACAAAAAGGAGAATCATCATAACGGGGGATCGGGGAAGGGACGGACAAATAAGCACAATCATCCCAATGACCGTTTTGGCAACCACACCTATCACAATTACTCCACTCATGGGTTTGAGATTGCACGCACAATCCATCACCGCGAGAATTTAAACAATTTTGCCACGAGTGTGGTCCTCCACAATAAGGGCAAGGGTCATCAAAGTATGAACCACTACCATCCGACCAATCTTCATTATATGATGCCATTTTATTTTTATTTTTTAAATAAAAAATCAAGAAAATAAAAAAGGAACAAACAAGAAAAATGGACCAAGGTAAGAAAAATAATTACACAAATATTCATAAATTTGTACCAAAGCACTTATGCTTATTTCTCAAACAACCTAAATTACGCCAATTGTTCCCCGGCAACGGTGCCAAAATTTGATACGCTCAAATTACACCTTAAAATAGTGTAAGCGGTCGATTGTCAAATATAATAACCCAACTAGGTTAGGGTCGAATCCCACTGAGAACAATATGTAGGCGATTAGGAATGTAAGAGAATTATCACTTATCGCGCAATGCCAAACACTTAGATTTTGGTTGTAAAAATATTTATATCTAAATGCAAAAATATAAACTAACCTAGAAAGCAAGTAAAATGATCAATGACTACAAGTATGCATGCATCGGGAATTACACTCAAGTAACGATCCAATGTATTTTACGATTTTACAAATATGAGTGAGTTTATATTAATTATCCACGGACAATAATTCTTAATTAGCTTTTTCCAAAGACTAACAAGACTCCCTAATTGAATTATTCCTAACCCAATTAAGATATTAAGTACACCCGGATATGGCTACAAGTAGTTCAATCCTATTCCTAGGTAGAATCTATAAAATGACGGTTAAAACCTCAAGTTCTTGTTAATTAATCTTTCCCAACCCCAAATTATCTTTTCCAAAATTAATTCTGAGTTAATGGGCGAGTCCTAGGGTTAGATAATACCTTTGGAAACATTAAAGAACAAGAATAATTAAAGAAATAATAACTCACTTCATAAAAGATGAATAATCATTCAATACATAAGCACAACAAGGTATTTAATCCACACTTTAAACATGAATATTTCCATAAACAAGAATTAGTGCTGGAAATAATACTACACACTTAAATATTCAATACAAAGCAAGGAAATAAAGAAATAAACATAAATGGGTAAGAAATCCTTAACCACAAGCTTGAAATCTTCAAAATCCAAGTGTGTGTCAAACCCTAGCTTCAAAACTTGTTTTACTCTTGTGTCTCTACTGAAAATAAGCCAAAAGATACTGAAAATATCTGCTAGGTCGAGTATATGTGGGTTTGGGATTGGGAAAATATGATTTACAAATCTGTCCAGGTCTGATGCCCGTTGACCGCACCTGCGGACAAATCCTTGCAGATGCGGCTCCACAGATGCGGATTCCATATCGCAGGTGCTATTCCAAGTGACATCACTCGTTTCTGCCGATGCGGAGCAAACTTTCGCACCTACGGTTCCGCAGGTGCGGATGGCACGTCGCAGGTGTGGCCTCAGTACAGTTGAGCCAATTTCGCAGTTGCGATGTCGCACCAGCGACCAAAAGTCTGTAGGTGCGGAATCACTGAAGGCTTTTGTGCTTTTTCCACCAATTTGTGCTCAATTCTACTTCAATTCAACGCCAATCACTTCATGGCATCATTTCCCTGAAAGACGAACAATACACACCATAAACGACCTCATGTTAGCATTAAAGGATGCAAAATCTAGCGAAAAATAGCTAAAATGAGTAAAAAGAGCTAAAATGAGTGGTAAAATCACCACTAATCAGGTTCTGAATTTTTAGGCGGCATGGACGATCTCAGGTGACCAGATAGATGATATTACTTCTAGATATGGTTTGATGAAGGTGTAAGTTTTAGAAGAGGCATAGTGTTTTGATTTATGGATACTTCATTGGTGTGGCAGTACTCTCCTCATAGGTCAGCTGCGGGCATTCAGATTTTTGCCTTGTAACACATGCATATTATAGGGGTATTCCTCGTGGTATGATTGTGAATTGGAGGAGTATTAGAAATTCAGGCGACGGAGTTGAGATCGGGTATGGTGATTCGTGTGCTCTATGGATTTGGAGACTGGGAACTCTAATGAGTAGATGATTTCATAGTTGTGAGCTGTGGAGACATAGCCAAGGTTAGTCAGAGGTTAGTGTGTGTTGTGATTCCGTCATTGTGGACCTTCGGTAGGCTATTTGTCTATTATGGATGACAAGATCGATTTTGAGGTTCATCAGTAGGCCCAATGGGGATAGGTGTTTTGCACTGAGTCGGATTGGTTGGCTCCGTAGTGCTATTGTTAAGGGAAATGTCGTTCAGTTGTTGTTGGAGTTATTTGTGTTCTGGAATGAGTTAGGAGCTACTCTTCCATGCTACGAGGAGTTATGATCCGTTGTTTTTAAACACACATGGTGCGGTTCTATTGTGGTCTTATAGCTGAATTTGAGTGAGAGGAGTAACTGGATATTACATGATTGAGGCGTATTGGTTATGTTCCTTCGGGTTTCGTGTGGCATAGTATCATCGGATTCTCCATGGTTATGGTAATTCACCTTGAGTACTTGGTATCGAATTTCGCGTGGTTATTGATTTTGAGCAAGGTGGAGCTAGGTATATAATATGGGCCATCGTTATGTTGGGGTCACGCATTGCGGCGGAGTTATGTTGAGATATGATCCTTGTGTGTTGGATTCGTGTGTTTTGGTTCTACGATGTGTGCTAGGCTCTTAGCATAGTTGTGTTGGTACTTGTTAAGCTGGCGGGACAGTTTTCTCGTTTGAGTCATTTTCATGATTGAGTACATTTGGGATGTTGTTATTGGGTGCACGAATTGCACAGGTTATGGCTCTAGGTTGTATCGATGTGTCATGTCACCCGGGTGGTTGGTGTTGGATGAGATGAGGTCATTGGACTTAGAATGAATACTATCATAATTGACTACAACATGGTTGGAAGGATAATCTTGAAAGTCGGCTTAGAGATCTGCTATAATTCCTGTCGGAGAAGGGGGAGCTCCATGACTTGTTGATCTGCTGAATGGTTATGAGTTTCTGAGTGTTTCTTTCATCATTTGGCAGTATATGAAGGTGTTAGAACGAGGCTTTATTTGATAAGAGGTTTATTACCGGTATTGGGTTGTTTTGAGCAACTACTGTGATTAGAAATTGTCGATATGAGTGTTTGAATTATGTGGTATATCATGTGACTACATCTTGGGTTATGATTTCAGCTTGTCCAGAGTTATACAGTGTGTGGATGCGAGATTCTGATCTTATAGGAAATTTCGGATGTGGAAATGGGATTCTAAGGCTTATGGGCTAGGTTGGATTAAGAAATTTCAGTCATGTTTCATTATCAGACCTATATGGGATAGGTTGACATGGGATCACCCTTGGGTATATGCATAGTGAGATTATACATCGACTTCATGGCTTTTGGAACAACTCTGGGCACGTTCGAGGACGAACGTATGTTAAAGTGGGGGAGGATGTAACGACCCGATCGGTCGTTTGGAGAAATTGCACACTCGGTTGATTGAGAGCATGAGTAGCTCCGTATGATGTATTGTGACTTATGTGAATCATCGGTTTTGGTTTTCAGGTTATCCGGAGAGAATGGTCTCAGCTAGAAGCTTTAAATTTGAAAGGTTTGACCAAGTTTTGACTTTTTAGTATTCGACCTCGGATGTAAATTTCAATGGTTCCATTAGCTCCATTAGGTGATTTTGGACTTAGGAGCGCGTCCCAAATGTGTTTCGGAGGTCCGTAGTATAATTAGGCTAGAATTGGTGAAAGTTGAAATTTTGGAAAGTTTGACCAGGGAGCTGACTTTTTGATATAGGGGTCAGAATCCAGTTCTGAAAATTTTCATAGCTTCGTTATGTAATTTATGACTTGTGTGCAAAATTTGAGGTCAATCGGACTTGAATTGATAGGTTTCGGCATCGAAAATAGAAGTTGAAAATTCTTAGTTTCTTTAAGCTTGAATCCGTGTGTAATTTGGTATTTTGATGTTGTTTTGAGTGTTTCAAAGGTTCGACTAAGTTCATATGACGTTTTGGGACTTGATGGTATGTTTGGTTGAGGTCCCGGGGGACCTCGGGTGAGTTTCGGGTGGTTAACGAATCATTTTTGGACTTCGGTTGATGGTTGATATCTGCTGGTGTGAGTTTTCTGGTTTTTCTGCATCTGTAAAAATCGAGGTGGTCAAAATCAAGGTGGTTCATAACCAAGGGGCCATGATCGAGGTAAGGATCGAGGCCATGGTCGAGGGCAAGATCGAGGCCATGACCGACGGTAGACTGGGGGCAGCCTGGACAGAAACTTTAAGTTATAAAATAAGGGGACTTATCCCATTTTCCATTTTTGACGAATTGGAGCTTGGGTAGAAGCGATTATTGAGAGATATTTCAAGGAAAACATTGGGGTAAGTGATTCTTACTTGTTTTTGGCTAAATCTCATGATTATGTCTTCAATTTCATCATCTAATTTCTGACTTGGGATGAAAAATTTAGGAAAAAGAGGAAGTGCTATTGGGATGGATTTTTGAGGTTTTGAATGAGATTTTGTTGTTGGATTTGAGTAAATTTGGTATGTATGGACTTGTGAGTAAATGAGGATTCTAGTTTTGTAACTTTTGTCGGAATCCGAGACGTGGGCTCAGGGGCCGGGTTTGAGCCAAATTCGGGATTTTTTGTCTAATTTTATAATTTTCATGTGGAATTCATTCTTTTAGCGTATATTGATGATAACATACTGATTTTGGTTAGATTCAGAGCATTTGGAGGCCGAGTCAAGAGGCAAGGGCATCGCGGGTTAGAGTTTTTTTAGGTTTGAGGTAAGTAATGATTGTAAATCTTGTCTTGAGGGTATGAAACCCCGGAGTTCACATCGTTTCACTACTTTGAAGTGGCGCACATGCTAGATGACGAGCGTGTGGCGCGCACCATTGGGGATTGTGACTTGGTCCATCCCGTAGCAACTATTAAGTTACGTATTTGACTGGAAACTATATGATATTTTGTGTTTTAGAAAGTATTATTATGTTTTGGGCTGAATGCCATATTTGGGCCTCGTTCCAAGTTGTTTAGACCCTTAGGGGCTTTTTACTACTATTTCCCCAATGTTTTGATTTAAGATATGTACTCAGTCATGCTATCTTTTATTGATTTCCTCCGTTGATGCATAAAATGATATTTTGGGCTGAGCACCCTGCTTTATTGATAGCCCGAGTGGCTTGAGAGGTTTCTGACTGAGTGAGACTGAGGTCCTATGTTGTGAGGATATTATGGGATCGGGTTGCACGCCGCAGCATGTTGTTATTGATTCATGATTTTTGTGAGGCCTAGGGCCTGATTGATTTATGTCACGAGGTAGATTTTTATAGTGCTTGGGTTATAGGAGCCCCTCCGGAGTCTGTACACCCACAGTGAGCGCGGGTACCCTGAGTGAGTGATGTGATGTTGCCCGAAGGGCTGTTCTTGATTCATGTTGTGCCCGAGGGGCTGATTACGAGTGATTGTGAGGTTGCCCGAGGGACTGATTACGAGTGATTATGAGGTTGCCCGAGGGGCTGATTCTGAGTGATGTTATGCCCGATGGGCAGTTTATGATACATGTTTTGCCCAATGAGATATTTATGATTTTCATCACTTTTACTCTAAACTTCATTGGACCTCTGTTGAAACTGTTGGAAAATTATCTTCAAATGATTTTTACTGAAATTGGATTTTAAGCGAGATGATTTGACTTATATACTGTTTTGAAGGCAGGTTGTACTTACTGTGATTTTCATGACGTGGGTTTATATGTTTCTTACTGCTCAATCTTTATTTACATTTATTACTTACTGAGTTAGCGTACTCACATTACTTCCTGCACCTTGTGTGCAGATCCAGGGCTTGCTGGATGTGCTAGTAAGTTTTGATTCCGTCGTGGATCTGTTGGAGTTAGCAAGTTAGTTGCATGGCGATCGCAGCCCTACTCTTCTCCCTCCTATATTCCTATAGATGGTATTAGTTGGTTTCCATATTGTATTGGTCTTAGTATTATCGGACAGTTCTTAGTAGATGCTCATGACTAGTGACACCCTAATGTCGGGTTTTCTTTCTGCACTGTTGTTTTGATTTAAACACCTTATGAAGGCTTATTTTTAAATAGCTTTAATTTTATTTTAAGAATAAAAATATTGATTGGTTTTGGTAATGTGTCGGCTTGCCTAGTACTACGATAGGCGCCATCATGACAGGGTAGTTTGGGTCGTGACACACACACTCTCTCTCTCACACACACACACACATACATTATATTGTAATTGATGATCAATCACATACATTACTACGTACTAAAACTTTATCAATTGATGAATTGGTGAACCAATATTATTCTATTTTAAATATGTTTAGTCGATTTTTATATTAACTCGTTTACTTAATGCTGATAACTTCTTTCGTTTATTTAATTTGTGATCTATATATACATGTCAAAGAAGTTTAGTATTCTTCTATATTTCATTCATTCATCACTAATAATGCATGACATAGATTAATTGATATAGGTCGAGACATTTTATTTTTAATATTGATTGATATTGGTCGAGACATTTTGTTTTTAATATTCATCGATGCATCTAAGTAAGTTATAAGTCGATGAATCAATTTACAAATAGATATATTTGATGATGATCAATTATATATACTAATTAGATTATTGCTTCTTCACAAGTCTATTCCCAAAGAAACCAACCCAGTGGCCCTAGCGCTTCACGTTCTTAGATGTGGCTATACACACACACACACACTTCGTTGTACTACTTAACTATATATAGCTTGTTATAGTATATGTTAGTGTATTCATTATTTGTATTACAAAATAAAGTGTTAACGGATTATATCTATATTATTTAGATAGTAAATATTAATGTGATTCAAAAGTTTGACCATATTTGACCTATGAATCGACCGAAGTTGGTTGGTTATTTTCAAGAAATTTCCGTCCGCTTTGGACAGTTTTTGGTCGCTTTTGTTGACCGACCAATATTGGTCGGTATTGTTCCGTAGGAATTTCCCTGATTTCTAGTAGTGTCATTGCCCATGCCCATGTCTCAAAATCTTCAAAAATAAAATTACGTGAAATACCCTCACCATTGACGAAAAAATAAACCTCCTCATTCCATCATTTCACGGTAGCTTTAAAAAAATGCAACAACAAATTGAATGTCTATTATTTTCGTTAAGGGTCGTTATTAGCAAGTAGATAATGACCATCTAGTTGAAATGATCCACAATCCAATGGTAAAATTATCTTTATTTCTTAGTATATCTTAAAAAGAATAGCACTTTATTTTGTCCATGAAATTGTACTGAGTTCAATAATATAATACAAGGACTAAAATCATGATAAAATAACAATAATAATGCTCTCAAATTTTATGTTTAAATAATACTCATCACCAACAACATTGCGTTCTTTTCAGTTGGTAATACTCCCTTATGATGGTGTCAAAATAAAGTAAAAGAAAAAAGAAAATCTCTTTGGCAAGCACCAACTAAATGTTAACAAAAAAAAAAAGAATAATCTAGACAACCTAGAAGTAGGTGCAATACCACGTTATAGTAATCCAAAATCCATAAAACTAAAAATTCTGACTCCGCCTCGACCTAGTAAAAGCAGATCCCAAGCATACCGATGATGGAAAATCACAGAAAAGAAAGGAATGAATAAGCACTTTTTTCAGATGGATTAGCATTTCCTTGGACACTCTTTGCCTGAGAACCACTAACTTGTACATGAACTTTTTGGCCAATTTGGCAATGACCAGGAACCCCGCAAAGGTAATAGTAATCTCCAGGGGCTGAAAGTGTAAAAGAGTCGTTGCCTGTGTTTAAAGTGGCTATTGGAGATGTAACTGTGCATGAGTCATATTCTTGGCTGCTCACTTGCATCACATTGTGGTATTTGTTGTTGTAGTTGAAGACTGTACGTATAAAAAAAAGAAGAATATTATAACAAATTTACCATGCAATAACAAGTTGTAACTTATAGGTCTCAGTGTTATACTTTCCTTTTAGTCTGTCTCGAAAAGAATGTTATATTTTTTTATTTAAAAATAATTCAATTATACTTCCTGCTTTACCCTTAATAGGATGATTTATAACCATAATCTCCTCGGGAATAAGACGTAACTCCTGTGGTTTCTTTTATAATTAAAAAAACCAAGATCCCTTCCAATACGGGCTCAAAGGCCGACCTCTTCCGAGCCAAAGCTAAAAAGGGAGTCGGACCAAATCGAGGTGGCTCTAAACTCAGGTTTGCGTACCTCTCTAGTTACAGAGAGAGGAGAGGGGTTTCGAAACCTTAATTCAAGATAGAAATCTTGCTAGAAAACTAGCCATATCGATCTAGGAAAGTGGTGACAACGAAAAGGCTTTTAAGCCTGAGGGAGCAAGGCAGCCAGCCTTTCTGCAAAATCAATGTCCGCCTCGTCGCTGCTTTCGGGTGATTGGAGAATAGCTATGGGGTTGCATACAACGAAGAATGGAGAGAATGAACCTAGAGAAAGGAAGTACTCGGATAGAGAACCCCCCGCTTGCCTTTCAGATACGAGTGAGTGAGCGCTTTTTCTGTTATGAATGAATAACCTCTCCATTTATTTTCAAGCTTGCTCTTTAAACCGGCCTATCGCTCTCCTCTATGAAAAGGTCCTGAAAACCATGTCTTTCGAACCGAACGCAATGCCCGTCTTCCAAATTAAAAAAAAGGAACATTTATGACTTGTTTTAGAGCACAAACTTCAAAAATTTTCTGTGCTTTCTTAAACTCCACATAAAATCAAACACCGCCACATAAAATAAGACGGAAGAATAGTAACTTTTTTATTTGTTTGTAAATATACTGGTGTTCATATATAAACACGGATTTCCTACTTAATTAGTTGAGAAAATTAGTAGTATAGAGTAGCATGAAAGTAATTTGGGAAAATCATGAAAACATCTTTTGTTTTTCTTATATAGGGTTCTGAATATGTCTAACTTCGTACATTAAAAAGTCAAAGTAAGAGAAAATTCATGGATATATTAGCCTTCAAGCATTTACTTTGAGTTGTATCAAGTCCGCATAAGGAAAGCAATATACAGCCGGACATTTCTATAATAATTTCATCTGGTTTAATATTTTTTGATTGTTATAGTGAAGTGTAGTTATAAATGACATAAATAATATAACATAAAAATCAATTTTGAGAAAAACTTGACTTTTATAGTGAATGGTTGTTATATAAAGATGTTATTATAGAGATGTGTGATTGTATGTCCTTATATCAAGTCCTTACTCTACCCATTAGTTTAAGTTATGTGCACGACAATGTATAGATTTCTCTTCAGGACACGCATGATATGGTAAATATTATTTACAATATCAATGTATATAATTTAAATATTCGTAACCCTGATTTCCTTACAGTCGAAACATGAAAGAACTATATACGATGACATAAGAATATATAAAATAGAGGAAATTAATTCTTACTCAGTGTATCATTGACTTGAAATTTCTTCGTAGAAGCCCAGTGATTGTAATCAACTTTCCCTATAATGGTCCAACCTTGTGAGTCTCCAACCTCATATAAAGTGGCCATGGAGAGTCTCATGGAAGTGGCTATAACTGCAATTATGAAGCGAAAAAGTGTTATCTTTGTAAAAACCATGGCTAAGCTTCGGAGAGAATACTGTGAATAATAGTGCTTTTATGGACGTAAAGGCCCCCTTAAATAAGCACGATATAAGACCATAATTACTACGAAACCAATTATATTATTTTTATTGGAAATTTTGTTTACTCAATTTATGGAAATTAATATAAGGAAATAATGTAATAATTAAGTACTTAAGCATCACGACACGTCGACACCTGTACGCAACATAAAAATATATATGCCCTCATAAGGTTAGTAATATTTTTCGTAGTTTTATCGAAAAAAATTATTAGGAATTTTTTTATTTTTAGCTCTTGCAATTGTTTTGGTCAACACCAATAATAAACTTTGTTTTTCTCAACATTTTGAGGCTTTTTGACGCATAAAATAATAAAAAGTTACAACCCAACACAACACTTTAGACCCACGTTGCCACAATTTAAGTTTACATACATCCGCATAATTAATTCTTTTTTCTAAAACAGTGTGTAAGTGGTATGTATTGTAAAGCCTAGTCTATTTGAATCCTTAAGCCTAGAGTTAACACTCGTACGTGAAATCTTTATGGTAAGATTCATTTAAAAGTCTTAAGTTGGCAAAAGTGTCTAAATAGATTTTAAATGATGATCTAGAGTTAAGTTGCGTGAGAGCTATCTTGGTTCATTACGGTTATCCGATTTGCCTAGCAAGTGTGTTAGGCGCTGATAGTTTCCAGGACTCCATAACTGTAAAGAGACTTGGTCCTTTATCAGTTCCCTCAGAGTTATCGATGGAAACAGTAGGTAAAAGAAGCGCGGGATTTTTACGTGGAAAAATCCCAACTTAAGGGAACAAAAACCACGACCTACACTGGTAGGATTTCAACTTCACTAACTTGTAATCTCAACTAGTACAAGCCACTTTGTAATGACTCTCTTACAAAGATTTTGGACCACTAACTTGTAATACACTTATTACAAGCTACTTTGTTACTCACTAGTGACAAAGACTTTAACTTATGACTACACTAGTCACAACACAAACACTGATGGTTTATGATTTTAGGATTCCTAATACAAAGCTTCTAAGAAAGCAAGATAGGATACAATAGAAAGCAAAACACAAGATTACAACTCAATTAATGAACGCCTAACAACATGTAGTGAAACTGGTCCGTCTTAGTGGAGTTGTCTTCTTGTTCTTGACACACTTGAGTCTTCAATGCAAGAGCCACTCTTCAATGCTTGAGAGAATGTTAGTAAATGCTCAAGTGAATATCTTGTTTGTCTTCCAACAAGATATTATGTCCCTAGGACATCCCAAGAAGGATGTTCATGCTTAGTTGGTACAATCTTCAACCAATGGGAAGTGACTGTTGCACTGTTACTGCACTATAGCGTGTACAGTTGCAGGCAGTCACTTTTCTGTCACAACTTTCCAGCTGTAGAGTTGACATGTACTTCCATCAGTGAGAATGTTAAGGGATCAGGTCCCTAATCTGTTTCCTGTGAGTTCAGATGCACACTGCCCAGATTTCTTAAGTTCATGCTGACTGATTGTGTTGGTTACACATCAGGTCCTTTATCTGGTTCTTTACATAAAACTTTGTTAGATCATCAAAACAGAATACTAACCCATCAATTTCCCCCTTTTTTATAATGACAAACTTTTATAATTGATGAACAATTATATAGTGTTATATAATCTAACTTAACCAGATACAAGACCAGGACCCCATATTGTTCCCCATGTCTGTGTGCTTCCCCATTAAACCCTTCTTCTTTATCAATGATATCTTCCCCCCTTTTGACATCATAAAAAGACAGATCCAGACAGAAAGCATAAAGAAGTCTAACAACGCTAACTCATGCCCCATGTGTGCACACAACATGATAGAAAACAGAAGGAAGAGGCAAGCAGGAAATAGCAGAATATTAAGAAGCTGATTCATTCATACCAAAATAGTTGTTACATACAGAGAAGTCATTGATTGGGATAGCAAAGACTTAATTTGGACTGCTGAAAATGGGAGCAGCTAGGTAGGATCCAATGACCAAACACAAAAAGAGCAAAAGAAGTATTACAAACCACAAACATCATCAATAACATACAGAGACTGGACAAAGACGGAATCCTAGGGGGCACTAGAAGAGGAAGGCTTGGAGGAGGAGGCAACAAGATTCTTGAGAACCAAATCCATACGGGCATTTGCAGACGATTGTTCCTCCATAAGTTTCTCCCGCAGGTTCTCTACCTGTTTCCTAAGCTCAGTGTTCTCTTTGGTCAAGCGGGTAACCTCCTCAGTTGAAGAATGAGCAGCACCAGGTCCCCCAGAGGCTTGACTCAACTGAGTCTCCAAAATAGCAATCTGAGCCTTCAACTCCCGGATCACTTCATTGGCATCATTCAGTCCATTGATCAATTGGGATATGGTAGAAGTTCTACCCCCAGGTTTCTGAAAATATTCACATTCCTCTAAGGTCGTTTTGGAGAAGGTCTGCTTGCGGGTCCCTACTCGGGGGTTTGCAACAGGCACTTTGTAGAACTCAAATACCCGAGTAAGTAGGAAACCATACGGGAGCCCATGATTACCATCCTTGACATTTACCACTTTGCTTATATTTTCAATCATGAGAGCAGGCAAGTTGATAAGGGTGAAGGAATCAAGAGCCTCCATCAATGTCAAATCAACCTTGGAGGCAATTGATCGCCTTTTAGCACGGGGGAGAAGTACTTTATTTACCAGTTCGAATAAGAGCTGGTAAACAGGGAGCATAACTTTCTTGTGGACTCGTTCCCCTTGCTGAATCGTGCCCGCCTTAATAATGGCTTGCCGAAAGTTTTCCTCACAAGCAGTACATAAGTTTTCACAGAAGACAGTCCCCTAGATGGAACTTGAAGAATTTTTCCCAGAGCAGCGTCGTCAAAAACAATGTCGACTCCTTCCACTAGAACACAAATATGATTCTCAGCAGGTGTAAATAGAGATGCATAAAAGTCTTTCACTGCATCCTCATAGACTTTGGGCACACTCACATTGAAGAGATGGTTCCATTTCTGAAACTCAAACATGGCCACAATTTGGCGCATTCCAGCCATCTCGCAAATCTCTGGGTCAAACATCCGACCCCATAGTACCCTTTGACTCATCACATTCTCTTGCCACTTGCCACTGTCACTTGGTATTGTTTGCACTGAACCTGGTTCCTCAACAGTTTCCACTTCTCTTTTTTGTTTTCTTGACCTTTGCACAGACTTTACCGTAGAACATTCTACAGCCATGGACCTTTTAACACTAGCTTCACCAACTTCAGCTCGCTTGAGCTTTTCACTGCTTTTCACAGGCATCACACAAGGTTTTCTTTGCCCTTTATCCACATCTCCATCCACAAACCTTTTAGAAGGAGATTTTCTTGTGACCAAGGAACTTGGTTCCTCTTCTGCATCCTCTTCCACTTCAACCACAGGAATGTTGTCATCCACCACCACCTTCTTCCCCTCCTTCAGCAGCTGAGCACAGCAAGATGCGGCTGCAACATATTCTGCTTCAGCTGTGGAGAGAGCCATAGAGTTTTGCTTTCTTGAACCCCATGAGATTAGGCAAGACCCAAGGAAATGAGCCATTCCTGAGGTGCTTTTCCTATCCATCAAATAACCTGCATAATCAGCGTCAGCATAACCAACAAGATTGAAATTTTCACCTAAGGGATAGTACAGAACCAGGTTCTGTGTGCCTCTGAGATAGCGTAGGATTCTTTTGGCAGCTTTTAGGTGAGACTCCTTAGGATTTGATTGAAACCCGGCACATAGCCCCACGCTAAACACGATATCTGGCCTGCTTGCAGTGAGGTAGAGTAGAGAGCCAATGATTCCCCTATACATTATTTGGTTTACAGGAGATCTAGAGTCATCCATGTCAAGCTTGGTTGCAACTGCAATGAGGGTGTCGATCACTTTTGATTCCTCCATGTCAAATCTTTTCAGCAACTCATTGATGTATTTTTGCTGGCTAATACAGGTTCCTTTCGTGGGTTGCTTTACTTGAAGACCCAGAAAGAAGTTCAGTCCCTCCATCATACTCATCTCGAACTCACTTCTCATGAGTTTGGCAAATTCCTTGCACAGTGAGTCTGTTGTAGCCCCAAATATAATGTCATCCACATACACTTGAACAATGAACAGGTTCCTCCCCCGTTTCTTCAGGAACAGTGTGTTGTCAATCTTTTCTCGAGTGAACCCATTGTCCATCAGAAACTCTGATAGTCTCTCGTACCAAGCTCTGGGAGCTTGCTTCAGGCCATACAGAGCTTTTTCTAATTTGAACAGATACTCTGGGTGTATATGACTTTCAAATCCTGGAGGTTGCTTAACATATACCTCTTCTTTAAGGAAGCCATTCAAAAAGGCACTCTTCACATCCATTTGAAACAAGGTGAATTCCATATGAGATGCAAAAGTAATAAGAATCCGGATGGCTTCCATGCGAGAAACAGGAGCAAACATTCATCATAATCAATCCCTTCTTCCTGATTGTATCCTTGAACAACAAGCCTTGCTTTGTTCTTTGTGGTGTTTCCATTTTCATCCAGCTTATTCCTGAATACCCACCTGGTTCCTATGATGGTTCTATCTAAGGGTCGAGGTTCTAGGTGCCAAACCTTGTTTCTCTCAACTGGTGCAGCTCCTCTTGCATAGCAATGATCCAGTCTGCATATTTCAGAGCTTCCTTGATTGGTTCTATTTGGTATAGGAAGGCTGAAAAGGCTATGGAGTTTCTGTTTTGGATCTAGTTTGAACTCCTGAATCAAGGGGAGTAATTATGTTATCAAGGGGATGAGAGATTTTGTGTTTCCAATTCGGAACTTGGATTTGGTTAGTGGAGGAACTTGGTACATCAGAGGGATTTCCATGCATTCCTTGTTCTGCAACTTGTGGGGTACCTTGCACGGCATCTCCAACTCTTTCTTCAGCTTCAGTAGTGGTAATAGAGGTATCAAGGTCCTCATGTGTATTTGAGGAAGTGGTTGCACTGCCTTCACTTATTTCCCTCATCTGGCTCATCATGTCATCTTTCCCATTTGAGACATCTGATATTTCTCCAGGAACCAAAAGTGGTTCATTGTCTTGATCATCAATATTTCTATCCTTGTTTTGGGAAGGTGTTTCATTAAAAAACACGTGAATGATCTCTTCTAGACATTGGGTTCTCTTGTTGTATACTTTGTAGGCTTTTATTTGAGAGGAGTATCCCAAGAAGATTCCTTCATCACTTTTTGCATCAAACTTTCCAAGTTGATCCTTCCCATTGTTCAGGACATAACATTTGCATCCAAAAGCTCTCAGATGAGTTATCTTCGGCTTTCTTCCATTGAGCAGCTCATAGGGGGTTTTGTTTAGGATGGACTTGATCATGCACCTATTCACCAAATAGCACGCAGTGTTGATTGCCTCATCCTAGAAATTTTTTGCAATCCCACTGTCAATAAGCATTGTTCGTGCCATGTCTTCCAAAGTTCTGTTTTTCCTTTCGACCACACCATTTTGCTGAGGAGTCCTTGGAGCTGAGAAATTGTGAGTGATTCCATTCTCATTGCAAAAATCATCAAATTTTGCATTATCAAATTCTGTCCCATGGTCGGATCTGATGCAGGCTACTTTTAACTCCATCTTCACTTGGATTTTCTTGACCAATGCCATAAATACTTTGAAGGTTTCATCTTTTGCTCTTAGAAACAATGTCCAAGTGAATCTTGAGTAGTCATCCACCATCACGGAAATATACTTCTTTCCACCCCTTCTTGGAATCCTCATTGGACCACACAGATCCATGTGAAGCAGTTCCAGAGGTTTTGATGTGCTAACATCATTCTTTGGCTTGAAAGATGATTTCACATGTTTTCCTCTGGCACATGCATCACACACTCTCTGTTCCTTGAACTTTGAGTTAGGCAGACCGCGAACCAGGTCCTTCTGTATTAGTTTATTCAACAAAAAGAAGCTTGCATGACCCAGTCTTCTATGCCATAGTTCCGCATCATCATCAATTGCCTTTAAGCAGTTTACCTCACCAACTTCCAACGATTCAAGGTCAGCAACATAGATGTTCTTGTGTTACTTGGTAATCAACATTACTTCACCATTTACTAGGCTAGTAATTGTGCATACTTTGGATAAGAATTCAACTTTGTTTCCTTTATCGCAGATTTGCGACACACTCAAGAGAATATACTTAAAACCGTCCACATAGTACACATTCTCAATTGAGTTCTCAAGAGATCTGCCAACCCTTCCAACACCGAGAATGTACCCCATTTTGCCATTGCCAAAGGATACATCTCCTCTTTGCAGGGCTTTCAGTGAGAGAAAATCTGTGTGTTTCCAGTCATGTGCTTTGAGCGTCCACGATCCATAATCTATTGCAACCCTACTTCTCTCACTGGTCACTGCACATAAAGATTAAGGGTTAGACTTAGGAACCCAAACAATTTTGGGTCCCTTGTAGTTAGGAAAATGATGAATAAGAGCTCTCCTAGTCCAAGCAGACAAGGATCTGTTTTTCTTCGAGGGACCTGGTCCCCATGGTTGAGTCACTCTGTCAGCAAACACTTTGTTTTTCTGAAAAGATTTAGCTCTGACAGGGCAACTTTCTTTAAAGTTCCCATTGTTCCACAGTGGGTACAGAGCCAGTTGTCTGGGACAGTGACATACTTGCTGTGAGGGTATTTTCTCCTTTTGGAACTAGGCCCCTTGCCTGTTTCCACTGTTGTTCAAGTACATGGCAGTGACAGCATCTGTGGACCAGGTCCATTTTAGTGATTTATAAAGATCCATTTTTAGTTTAATCATTTCAGTTTGAAGTTGCTTGTTTTTCTCAAGTTCACAACACATGCTTGTTTTGACATCAGTTATTTCCTTTTCAAGCGTAATATATTTCTCACTGGCTACCTCCTTCCCTTTTTCTATGGTCACTTTCCTATGTTCTAGTTTGAGTTCCTCAATTGATTCCTCTAGGTTAGTGATCACTACTAAAAGATCATCTCTTTCTTGTTCAACATCAATTATTTTCTCAACTAAAGTATTCTTCTCAGTGTTCAGGTTCTCCATTATTTCCTTCAGGTCTACTACCACTATGGTTAGATCATCTCTCTCATCTTCTGCACTATTTGTTCTTTCACCTAGTGCTTCCTTTTCTTTCTCAAAATTGCTTATGGTCTCGTTTAGGTCCACAACAACCACCATGAATTCATCTCTCTCATTTTCTACATTGTTTAGTCTACAAGTTAGAGATTCATTTTCTTTTTCAAGATCACTTATGGTTTCTTTTAAATCTACCACACAAAAAACTAGATCATCTCTAGTCTGTTCAGTTTCTCCTAGCTCTATGGTTAATGAATCTTTATCATCAACTAGGCTGTAGTAAGCATCAATAAGAACATTTGCTAATGACATTAATTTTTTTGAGGAGTAGGATTTCAGATTTCTCTGAGCATTCCTGAAATTTACCTTATCATTTTCACTTTCTTCATCATCATCAGACTGTGCCATTAGCGCAAACAGTGAATCATACTCCTTCGCCTTGTTCTCTACTGCCATCATGGAAATGTTTCCTGCTTCTGGTTCCTCTTCTGATTCACTAGAGGAATCTCCCTAGGCAGCAAGAGCTTGCTTCACAACATTATCAGCAGCACTCTTCCGGCTGAATCGTTTGTTAGGAACCTAGTTCCTCTTGGTTGTTTTGTCAGCATTGTGCTTGTAGGGCTCCTGCTTCAACAGTGGACAATCTTTATAAGTGTTCAGGTTTTCCATACTTGTGGCAGAGATCATAGTTCCTTGATTTGCTTGAACTATCCGCTCTTGGTATACCTTCATTCCTTCTACCATCTTTTGAAATCTCTTAGTAAGATAAGCCATGTCACCATCTTCTTCACTTGAATCATTTTCTTCAGCTTTTAGAACCAGGTTCTTTTCCCTTTTCGGTTCTCTTCTCTCACTTTCTTTTTTCTTCTTCAACTCATATGTATTTAGATTCCCAACCAACTCATCCATTGTTAGAGTTTGTAAGTCTTTTGCTTCAGTAATAGCATTCACTTTGCTTTCCCAAGAACCAGGTAAGACAATCAGAATCTTCCGAACCAGCTTGTTTCTGGGAATTATCTCACCTAGAGAGTGAAGCTCATTTATGATGGATGTGAATCTAGTATGCATGTCTTGTATAGACTCATCATCCTTCATTCGAAACATCTCATACTCAGTTGTAAACATGTCAATCTTGGACTGCTTGACCTGAGTTGTTCCTTCATGAGCAGTTTGTAAAGCCTCCCATATCTCCTTTGCTGATTGGCAGGCTGAGATTTTGTTGTACTCATCAGGTCCTATACCGCATACCAAGATCTTCTTGGCACGAAAGTTCTTCTCAATAGCCTTCCTATCAACTTCACTGTATTCTTTCCTTGTTTTAGGCACCAATGGACCATCTTCTCCAACCTTATTCATAGGGACGTGTGGACCATCACAAATGACATCCCATAGTTCGGAATATTCAGCCATTATAAAGTCATGCATACGAGTTTTCCACCACCCGTAATATTGACCATTGAATCTATGAGGTCGATATGTTGACTGTTCTTTTTCAAAGTTTGGTGGAGCAGCCATTACAGATCCTTTCTAGGTGCTAACCTTTTAGAAAGAACCTGCTCTTATACCAATTGATAGTTTCCAGGACTCCACAACTGTAAAGAGACCTGGTCCTTTACCAGTTCCCTCAGAGTTATCGATAGAGATAGTAAGTAAAAGAAGCACAGGATTTATACGTGGAAAAATCCCAACTTAAGGGGACAAAAACCACGACCTACACTGGTAGGATTTCAACTTCACTAACTTGTAATCTCAACTATTACAAGTCACTTTGTAATGACTCTCTTACAAAGACTTTGAACCACTAACTTGTAATACACTTATTACAAGCCACTTTGTTACTCACTAGTGACAAAGACTTTAACTTATGACTACACTAGTCACAACACAAACACTGATGGTTTATGATTTTAGGATTCCCAATACAAAGCTTCTAAGAAAGCAAGATAGGATACAATAGAAAGAAAAGCACAAGATTACAACTCAACTAATGGACGCCTAACAACATGTAGTAAAACTAGTCCGTCTTAGTGGAGTTGTCTTCTTGTTTTTGACACACTTGAGCCTTCAATGAAATAACAACTCTTCAATGCTTGAGAGAATGTTAGTAAATGCTCAAGTGAATATCTTGTTTGTTTTCCAACAAGATATTATATCCCTAGGACATCCCAAGAAGGATGTCCATGCTTAGTTGGTACAATCTTCAATCAATGGGAAGTGATTGCTGCACTGTAGCGTGTACAGTTGCAGGCAGTCACTTTTCTGTCACAGCTTTCCAGATGTAGAGTTGACCTGTACTTTCGTCAATGAGAATGTTAAGGGATCATATCCCTAATCTGTTTCCTGTGAGTTCAGATGCATACTGCCCAGATTTCTTGAGTTCATGCTGGCTGATTGTGCTGGTTACGCATCAGGTCCTTTATCTGGTTCTTTACATAAAAGTTTGTTAGATCATCAAAACAAAATACTAACACATCAGGCACCATCACAATGGGTTGTGACTTTGGATTGTGACAACTGTGACATGAGGATTATGAGACGATGTAATTCTAGGACCCTTTGTTAGTTGACCTTCGGGTCCCGTTCTTATGAGTTTATTCGATTTATCTGTATTTCTATTGTCTTTTATTTGTTATCCGTATAGTTACACCACTTCGTCGAGGCTAGACTCGACACTTATGGAATGCATGGAGTCGGTTAAACTCATACTACACTTCTGCACTTCTTGTGCAGGTCCCGGTATTGGTCCTAGCAGCGCATAAAGGAGATTGCTCGGATCAGATCTATTCAGGAGACTTGATGTTATTTGTGGCTTGAATTATTTCCTTGTATATTTAGGAAAACCATAATACCTATAGGTTTAGGAAAACCCATTGTCCTAATAGATTTGGGAAAGGAAAACCTATAGTCCTTGTCAAATTGGGAAACCTTTCTCTTATAGGATTGGGACTATATGGGATCTATATATAGGGTTTGTAGTTGGGGATCTTATAGATTGTACTGTACTTTTCTTCTCATTCATAGTGAAAAACTCTCTCTGCTTTTGTCCTGAGGATTAGGCTTAGTCGAACCTCGTTAAATCCTTGTGTTGATTTTTCTTCTCTATTTGCTTTGTGTGTGATTGTGTGCTAGTTAACCCATGATATTTCACAACAATTGGTATCAGATCAAGGTTCAGGTTTCTACATACAATCTATGGTTAAGATGTCTTCGTCATCTTCAACAAAGTACGAAGTAGAGAAATTTGACGTGGGTTCTAGTTTCAGTCTATGAAAGATTAGGATGAAATCATCCCTGGTGTTACAAGGGTTATGGAAGGCAATTGATGATGATTTTCCCAAAGAGATGAAAGAGACAAAGAAGGAAGACCTGAAGGAGAGGGCTTTGAGTGCGATCTTCATGAGCGTTACAAATAGCGTTCTTCGGGAAATTGTTGAAGAAACTTATGCAGCAACGACATGAAGGAAGCTGGAAGATCTGTATTCTAAGAAATCACTAACAAACCGCCTCTACCTGAAAAAGAGGTTATACAATCTCCATATGAATGAAGGTACATATGTTAAAACTTATATTGATGAGTTTAATTCAATTATAATGGACCTGAAGAATGTGGATATCAAAATTAAGAGTAAGGATCAAGCCTTGATTGTATTATGTTCTTTACCATCATCTTATGATACTTTTGCCGATACGCTGCTATATGGAAAAGGAAACATTTCACTGGAAGGTGTTAGTAATGCACTAAAATATAAAGAGTTGAAAAAGAGCTTTCCAGACAACATAATTAGAGGAAGAACACAAACACAAGGAATTTAACAGGAAAAAGTCAACCGCCAGATCAAAGTCTAGAGCAAGAAAGAAATATTGTTATGAGTGCAAGGAGCAAGGTCACTACAAGAGAGACTGTCCTAAGTTGAAGGAGAAAAGAGGGAAGCAGAAAATAGATAATTCGGCAAATATTGTTGACACTGGCAATAATTCTGATGATAGTGACTACGTAGAGGAAGTCTGTGCTGTGAGTTCTAGTCATGGGTAGAATTCTTGGGTTCTTGATTCTGGTGCTACTTTTCACATGTGTCCACATAAGAATTGGTTTGCAACTTACAAGAAAATGAGTGGGACTGTCTACATGGGAGATGATAATCCATTACCAGTAGAGGCGGTTGGTAACATCAAATTGAGAATGTTTGTTGGAATTATCAGAAACATTGAGTGTTGGCATGTTCCTCGGATAAAGAGATATTTGATTTCTCTTTCGACTTTGGAGTTTGGATGATCAATGGTATAAATTTCACTCCGAGAATGGAATACTTAAGGTGTGTAAAGGCTCCATGGTACTCATGAAAGGTAAACTGCATTCTAAATTGTATCATCATCAGGCCAGTGTAGTTGAAGGGGAAGTTGTTGTAGCTTCTGGGGAAAGTGATCTGAATCAGCCTCAGTTGTGGCACTTGCGACTTGGCCATATGAGTGATAATATATTGTCTTTGTTGAGTAAGCAGAATTTTCTGAATGGGTACAAAAATCAAGTTTTAAATTTTTGTGAGCATTGTGTGTTTGGTAAACAGACAAGGATAAAGTTCAGCAAGAAGGCCGAGCACAAGACCACAGACAAGTTAGATTATATACACTCTGACTTGTGGGGTCCAAACAGAGTTCCCTCCAAGAGTGGTGACATGTATTTTATGACTTTGATTGATGATTACTCAAGGATGGTGTGGGAGTATTTTCTGAAAACAAAAGATGAGGCATTTCCGACATTTGTTAAATGGAAGACGATGGTCGAGAGGCAGACGGAAATAAAAGTTAAGCATCTTCGAACTGACAATGGGTTGGAATTTTGCAATTCTGAGTTCGATAATTTCTGCAGCAGAGAGGGCATAGTGAGACATCGCACTTGTGTCGGAACACCACAACAAAATGGTGTTGCAAAATGTATGAACATAACGCTTTGTGATAGGGCACGAAGCATGATTTCACACTCATGCGTTAGCAAAGATTTTTGGGCTGAAGCAATCAATACAGCTTGTTATCTGGTCAACAAATCTCCATCCACAACTATTGAATTCAAAACGCCTTTTGAGGTATGGTCCGGTTCGCCTGCTGATTATTCAAATTTAAGGATATTTGATTGTCATGCTTATGCTTATGTGAGGGATGAAAAACTTGAGTCGAGAGCAAAGAAGTGCATATTTCTAGGGTATGCAACTGGAGTGAAAAGTTATAGGTTGTGGTGCACAGATCAAAAGACTCCACGACTAATTATCAGTAAGGATGTAACATTCAATGAATCTGCCTTACTCGACGGTCAGAGGGAGAAGGCAATAGCAGAAGCAGATTGTGGTATCAATGACCGCATTGAGCTAGAAATTGAATCTCCACTAGCTCAGTCCACTAGTTCTAAAGTAAAGGAAGTGGAGGAGGTGCAAAATAATAATCAAGATGATAATGTTGATGCACCTGCGCAACAACCATATTGCATTGCAACAAGCAAAGAGAAAAGAGTGATCAACCGACCGCAAAGGTTTGCAAACGTGGTTGATGGGAATCTTCTTGGATATACGAATCCAGTGGGATTTGCTTTGGCAGTCGCAGAGACCGTTGATGCATTTGAGTGTTATAGCTACTCAAAAGCTATTCAGAGTACAGAACCAAATCGATGGATTAGTGTTATGGCTAAAGAGATTGAGTCTCTTAACAAGTTTAGGCGTTGACCAGAATTGGTTGATGTGTGCCGCAATAGATAGAGCCCTTGCGAGGGATGAGGGCAAGGTAGAGAGACGTTGTTCCTGTTGATGAAGAGAATTCAAGCCAAGGGGAAGATTTGTTATTTGTGGCTTGAATTATTTCCTTGAATTTTTAGGAAAACCATAATTCCTATAGGTTTAGGAAAATCCATTGTCTTAATAGATTTGGGAAAGGAAAATATATAGTCCTTTTCAAATTGGGAAACCTTTCTCTTATAGGCTTGGGACTATTTCAGATCTATATATAGTGGTTATAGTTAGGGATCCTATAGATTGTACTGTGCTTTTCTTTTCATTCATAGTGAAAAACTCTCTCTGTTTTTGTCCCGAGGATTAGGCTTAGCCGAATCTCGTTAAATCCTTATGTTGATTTTTATTCTCTATTTGCTTTGTGTGTGATTGTGTGCTAGTTAACTCACGATATTCTACAACACTTGAAGTAGAGTTGCATTCTGCAACCCACGATATATGTATGATATATGCTGAAAAGTGCATGTTTTTGAGTATGTTTATATATTATTTCTCATGTGAGTTATGAGAGATCACATGGTTTTTGAAGTGAAAATATGCTCATTACGTGTTTCTTATGTATAGGAATAAACTTGCGTGGAAAAGGATCAAATGGGAGAAAAATTGGTGAAAAAGAGCTGAAGAGAAAAGTCTCGGACAGCAAAGCGACACTCACTTCGCCAGACCGGGACCGAAGCAAAAGAAATCAGGAAAGTCCCGGACAGTGAAGTGAGGGTCACTTCGCCAGACAGGGACTGGGGCCAGAAAAATTCAACTTTTCCAATCCGAACTAGGAGAAAGAATTTCGGCCCAAAAAAACCCTAATCATTATAAATACATCCTAAAACATGATTTTATGAGGGAGACACTACTTTGGAAGGAGAGAAGACATTAGGAGGCAAGAACATGCGAGGAGCAAGAAGGAGAAGGATTCAACTTCAAGTTTTTTCCTCTTTCTTCTTCTATTTCCATTATTGGTTATGAATTCTCGTATTGTAGTTATGCATACTATTATGAATAGCTAATTTGTTATCTAGGGTTTTGATGGAAACTTTTGTAGGATGAATTCTAGTTATATTTTTATATAATTAAGATGTTGGATTTCTCTACTTGTTCAACTACGTGTTTGTTGTTGTTGATCGAATGGCCATCAATTGACGGTGCCTACTTAGTGTGTACTGCTCGAGAGAGAGTATATATTTAGGTAGTTGTTGAACAACATCACTCCTACCGTATGTGAAAGATCAATACGGAGGGTTTAAAGGCAGGATTAGAGATAACGAAACCTTGATGCGATCGTAGTGAGCGGTGAATTAGTGTCAGCTTGTGTAGTTCGAGAGAATACATCTAGTAAATTGTGGTAGTTGCTCTAGGGAAAATTACGGCAACCAAAGTACTCACGATCGGTAGAGAATACTTAGGAAAAATTATAGGAGGCATAGCGGGGAAGATTCCGACAATTGAGGAAATCATAACTCTAGGCCTCCTTTACCTTCTAATTATTATCCTTGTTAACTGATAATTTTACTACTTTTTAGATTTGTTAGTTAATTAGTTTAGAATAAAAAAAATCACATTCTTTATAACTTAGAAATTGTTCGAGCTTGTCTATTTAGTGATATTAAACAGTTGTAGCTAAACCTTAGTTCTCTGTGGGGTTTGACTCTGAACTTTTAGACCGAATTATATTTGCAGCGACCGCTTATTCTTTTTAGGACTAGAGTTGGGCGTGATCAAAATTTGGCGTCGTTGTCGGGGAACTAACGGTGTAGCTGTAGGTGTACATATTTCTAGGTTTCAAGTTTGAACTTTTTTTTTTTTTTTTAGTATCTGATTTTTTTTAGTTTTGGTTTTACTTGTTTATTTGAGAAACATGGCATCTTGGAATTATGAGAGTTTCGATGTTGGTAATTCTGCTATTGATCTTCCTAATTCTTGTTGTGGAGGAAACCACCGACTGTAAAATTATCAAAATATTCCCGAGAACGAGTTATATGAACCAACTCAATCTTATGTGTGGAATATATGTGATGTTTGTGGTGGTAAAGATGATCACTTTTATGATTGTGCTTGTATTTCTTGTCCTTCCCCAGCCCCTTATTATGATGGTTCTAAATTTTCATGTGAAGTTAATAGGAATAAAGAACCTAGGGAAGCTGACATAAAGGAGATCAAAGATAAGTTGAAGTGTCTTGGGGAACAATATGATGAGAAACAACTGCAGATACAAAGGCAAGAGGCAACTATTCACAACTTGGAGGCTCAAGAGAATAAACTAATTGAACCTTGTAAAGCACAACAAACTTACATTGTGGATAGTAGCCAAGAATAGCATGAATTGGCTGCATAAATTGCCATTATAATAGAGGAGTTGAGAGTATAATATGACCAAACCAACCAACTAGAATTTGATGATGTCGATGTTGAAGAAGTGGTACTGGAGTCTTGATACTAATTTGTGGTAAGAAGAGGAGGTCGATAACAAGTTGAATTTTCAGTTTGAGCGCATTGGCCCTCACTCCAATCATTTTTCGACATTATGTTCGGAAGGAGGTATGAAAATTGATCTGTATGAGCCAATGCAAGAGCCAAAAGAAGATGTGGATGAGCCCTATATTCTGAAATTTTCAAGGCCGTCTAGGAAAAGTGACACTCCTCGTTTGAAAGAGAAAAAGTGCATAAATAATCATTTAATTTTTGACTCGCAACAATTTGTATCGCCCCAAGAGCATGATCATACAAGAGAATCAAAACTTGGGGTCCAATTCATAAGCTCGAGGTGGAGACAAAAAGTGATCCGCGTCGTGCCACGATGTTAAATCAAGCGCTTGTTGGGAGGCAACCCAGCTTTACTGTTTTCTGTTATTTTTATTTTTATTATTTTTATTATTTTATTATTCTTATAGTGTTTTTTTAATTTCTCTAGGATCATGGGAAACAAGGCTATCTGAAGAAAGCAAAAGCAAGTGAGATGGTCAAAACTAAGTGTGGGGTGCCCGCACGAAGAATCAAGTCAGAGAGATGTATGAGTACCCCATGAGCTAATACTTCGGCCTATGACCTTCCAGGGGGTTTCTTTTACCCTTTTGTATTTATGGGTGTGCATTGAGACAATGCACAATTTTAAGTGTGGAGTGAAGAAACTGTTTTGGTGGAGTCCTATACTAGTTTAGTTGTGTTATTTTATATGTTTTCAACAAAAAAATAATAATAAAAAAAGTAGGTTGAAATAATTACTCTTGTTTTTTCTTATGGCCACGGTTCTTTTTCAAGGAAGACTCTTTGAATATGGCAGTAGTAATTTTTTTTATAAGTAGAGTTTTAAAAAAAAGTTTTGGACTTTTCCCGACGAGGAACTTCCCAGACAACTTTCTTGAGGGTTTAAAGTCCAAAGAAAAATACGATTTTTTTTCTTTCTTTTGAACTGATAATAGAATGGGGAGAACTTGAGTATCTATGCTTTTTGACATATTTTATATTGGGGCTTAGGTCTGGAGCATTTGAACTGAGTACTTTCTTCATGATCTTTGTAGTTACATGCCTTGAAAATATGTGTAGCTTTCTTTTGACACCGAGACTCATCTTTTGACTCTTGTGATTAATTCTCATGTACTTTAATTTTATGATGACTATGCTAGTTGCTTTAACTTGAGAGTCGGGTCTGAGCCGTCCTGAGTGAGTTATGTGCATTGTGTGAGGTGAGATTTTTGCGTACTATGTGTCATCCTTGCTAGTCTAGAACTTGCCCCATGTGTGTGTCAAAGAAAAATGATTAAGTCTTGCAAGTTTAGGGAGGTGATATAGGCTTTATTTGATTGACCAGTTAGCTCATTTGCCTACCAGTGCTAATATTATCCGTAGTCAACCCTTTTGAGCACGTAGACCTGTTCTTTGGCAATCACATAGCAAGGCCAAACCCCCTTTGTTCTTAATCAAATCTAAACCTTATCTCCGAAAGCACTTAAGTAGCTAGAAGAGTAAAGAAAGAGATTGGGTAGCTTTTTAGTGGAATCATAGAAACGCCGAAAAGGTGCACTTGTGTATAAAAGAAAATACTAGCCAGAAATACCAAATTGAATAGAGTGAAAAAAAAAAGATGAACACCTCTCATATCTTTGTCTAGACTAGTAAATATCTATATGTTGATGTGCTTAATGAAGAAGGACCTAACTGTTTATGATTTCATGGCAAGACATCGAATTGGTCATGACAAGAAGGTGCTTAAAAGTGAAGTGTAGTATATTAAAGTGCTTATGAGGGCAAGTCACTATTTTCTCAAATATATCCAACCCGTCCCTTAGCCTACATTACAACCTACAAAGTCCTACTTGATCTTAGATTTTACGAGCTTAAATTAGTAGAGACTTACATTACATGCAAGCCTATGGCACTAACTTGGGTGACATAAGATTTTCCTTGTGAAAGTGAGTGAATTCTTTCTATATTTGAGTCCTTAAACTATACTTGAACTTATATTGAGTGTGTGGACAACTTTCTCTCTGTGGTTTGTTAGTGAATGCACGTGATTTGCAAAGGATTGATAGAGACCTTGATTTTTGAGTTGGCACAAAAAGTGAGTCATAGTGTGGAATGCATTGGAGTCAAGTTTTGAGGCAGGGATGTTAGAAAGAGCCACATAAATATTTTAAATGATCTTGGCATGAGTTGAAGAGTGCATATGTTGGGTTCTACGCATTGAAATAAACCATTGTCATTGATGTGATGCTTGAGTATGTTTTGAAAGGTATTTCTTGCCTATGCGCTTAATTTTAAGTTGCTCGAGGACGAGCAAGAGTTTAAGTGCGGGGTGGTGATAAATGATGAAAAGTGCATGTTTTTGAGTATGTTTATATATTATTTATTATGTGAGTTATGGGAGATCACATGATTTTTGAAGTGAAAATATGCTCATTACGTGTTTCTTATGTGTAGGAATAAACTTGCGCAGGAAATGATCAAATGGGGGAAATATTGGTGAAAAAGAGCTGAAGAGTAATGTCCTAGAAAACGAAGCGAGGCTCACTTCGCCAGACAAGGACCGAAGCAGAAGAAATCAGGAAAGTCCTGGACAACAAAGTGAGGGTCACTTCGCCAGATCGGGACTGGGGGCAGAAAAATACAAATTTTCCAATCCGAACCAGGAGAAGGAATTTCGGCCCAAACAAACTCTAATCACTATAAATATATCCAAAAACGTGATTTTATGAGGGAGACACTACTTTGGAAGGAGAGAAGACTTTAGGGAGGCAAGAACACGCGAGGAGCAAGAAGGAGAAGGATTCAACTTCAAGTTTTTTCCTCTTTCTTCTTCTATTTCCATTATTGGTTATGAATTCTAGTATTGTAGTTATGCATACTATTATGAATAGCTAATTTTGATGGAACCTTTTGTAGGATGGATTCTTGTTATATTTTTATAATTAAGTTGTTGAATTTCTCTACTTGTTCAACTACGTGTTTGTTGCTGTCGATTGAATGCCCATCAATTGATTGTGCCTATTTAGTGTGTATTGTTCGAGAGAGAGTACATATTTAGATAGTTGTTGAAAAACATTACTCCTAATATATGTGAGAGATCAATACGGAGGGTTTAAAGGCGGAATTAGAGATAACGAAACCTTGGTGTGATCGTAGTGAACGGTGAATTAGTGCTAGCTAGTGTAGTTTGAGAGAATACATCTAGTAACTTGTGATAGTTGCTCTAGGGAGAATTACGACAACCAAAGTACTCACGATCAGTAGAGAATACTTAGGCGGAATTATATGAGGCATAGCAGGGAGGATTCCGATAATTGGGGAAATCATAACTCTAGGCCTCTTTTACCTTGTCTCTAATCATTATCCTTGTTAATTGATAGTTTCGCTGCTTTTTAGATTTGTTAGTTAATTAGTTTAGAATAAAAAATCACATTCTTTATAACTTAGAAATTGTTCGAGCTTGTCTACTTAGTGATAATAAACAACTGTAGCTAAACCTTAGTTCTCTGTGGGATTCGACTCCGGACTTTTAGACTGGATTATATTTGCAGCGACCGCTTATCCTTTTCAGGACTAGAGTTGGGCGTGATTAATATATATAAAAGCATTTCAATCGTTAATTACTAATATTATGCTTTTAAATTATTAAGATTGGGTAATTCTTTAGCTAATGTTGGCTTACCTAACAAGTGTATGTCACGCATCATCACAACCCCGTGGTTGAAATTTCGGATCGTGACACCTTTTAATCAAAACTTATATGTCTTAGTTTAATCAATATGTCTCTCGAATATAAATACAACTCTCTTCTCCTCTTTCTATTTTTGTTTAATTAAATTTTTATTAATAAAAAATCTTGGTATAAAGTCTTATTTTATGGTTTAAATCTTCGACTAGTAAATAAAATAAAAAAATTAGTAAAGTCTTTCTTAAAAATATTTAAAATAGTTTCCCTATTTAAATAGTAAATATTAATTATAAGATGATCTTAATTATATTTATATCGATAATATTGATATTTATTTTTATTTTATGGTTTAAATTTTAACTAGTAAATAAAATAAAATTTTAATTAAATTGTTTCATGAAAATATGTAAAATTATTTCTCTATTTAAACAGTAACTATTAATTATAAGATGATAGTAATACTGTCTTTTTTCGTAGTTGCACTAAAAGATACTTTAAATTTTTTTTGGCCAAACATAATTTTATCAAATACTAAAAGGACTTCTTAAATGAATTTAGCCAAACATAAACTATTTCTCTCTAAAAGTATTTTTAAAAAAATATGTTTTTGACCAAATTATATCAAAATTAGTAGTTTTAGAAAGCTTGGTCAAACAAACTCTATTTATAGCCGATTTGGCCAAATCTTAGAATATGTTTAATTTGAAAAGTGATTTTTGCTAGAAATGCTTTTCAAAAAGTACTTTTGAAAAAATAGGAGTTTGTGTTTGCCTAGTCAACTTGAAAATCACTTTTGTCAATATTAGGCATCAATTTGTGCTTGGGCAAGCTTTCAAAAAATGCTTTTAGTAATGCCTATTTTACATATCCCACTATGTCAAGTTAACAATAAACACATTTAATTATGGGTAATTTAGTCAAAATGCCTATTTTTTTAGGAGTTAGTATTTTATTAACGGGTATGTCAAAGGTCAAAATGTCACTTATTATGGACCGGAAGGAGTACTAAATCAAGAGAAAGTCAATTTCTTTTTTTTTGATTTACCCTTATCATTAGCTACTCATTTTTCAAATCATTTCCCAAGACTTTTTTAAATGTTATCATTATTATAAGTATTATGATAAAAATATATTTTTTTTATTAAAAACGAGCGTAAAGTTAAAAATAAACAACTAAAAATAAATGGGTGAGTACTTATTTTATGCCATTTCAAGTTGTAATGTTATATATTCCGTAGTATAATAATTATTCCACATATTCCAAGTCAAAGACATTGGTGTCAAAGAAGGAACACAAAGTCAATACACATAAAGTTGGCCTTAAATACCCTTTCTTTTATATTAAATAGAAAGCTACAAGAAAATAATCCATTTATTAATCCAACTTGGCTCTGTCTTTTACCATTTTCGGACACCAGCAACAATAATCCACAATCTAAAACCCCCGAGAGTGCAGACATTTCTGAAGTTGCCAAAAACTTAACTCTAATCTGGTTCTGATTCTATCCAAATTAAGGAAAAATTCGGAGTTGAAGTTGCCAGAATTGAAAATTCTGTTGAATTTGAGTCTATAAATTCTTGAGAAATTTCCTCAAAGCGCGTTGATTATTGGGTTGGTGGAATCAATTAGGTCTTCAATATTTGAGCCGTATCTTCTAGGGTTTTGTTCATTTCACTGTGTCCTCAAAGAGCCTCTCTATTTGGTCTTTTTCTGATTGGTGAGATTACTTTTCTTTGTTTTATTTCATTTCAATGCTTGTTGCTGTGTAATTAAGGTGCCATTTTCTTTAGTATTGAAAGGGGTTCTTGCAATTACCTGTAATTTCATCAATAATTGCAAGTCATTTTTACTATGCTGATGCTTGTTTGCTTTGCTTATTTCCTATTCCCTCTGACCAATTTGATGTGACACGCTTTTCTTTTTAGTATAATGACGAAATAATTTTGATTTTTAACTTCCTGTTTTACCTTAATGAGATGAATTATAGCCATACAAATATTTATGTGATGTTTTATATCACAAATTTCAAGTCTTTTTTTTTTTTTTTTTTTTTTTTTTTTTTTTTTTTTTTTTTTTTTTTTTTTTTTTTTTTTTTTTTTTTTTTTTTTTTTTTTTTTTTTTTTTTTTTTGTGTCTGATCAATTTGTCGCATAAATTGGTATATAAGGAATATATTGTTTGTATAATACAACAATGAAATATCTTTGTGCTACATTGTGGTGCTAATTTGGGGAGCAAGTCCAAACCCCATGATCGAAACTTAAAACGTAGAGGCTATAGAGGGATTTTATTAGTAGTTGATATTGATGAGATCAGAGTGAAAGCCATGGCTTGGGTCATTTAATAGAATAGAGTGTAGAATGAAACTTCTCACATAGTAATAGAGTTTAGTCTTATTATAAACCAATCTTAGATTCCCACTTGCTTTTCTGGCTTTCTGTGTTTCAAGTCATCAAATAGAATTGTGTTCGGATAGTATCTAGCTGCAGTGAAATAACAACTTTGAAATCTAAATAGTGAGTGTTATGTTGGCCAAGAATCTTTGGGAAGTTAAGGCATTGGAGTGATGATTTGAGATTTCAGGTCAAAATCCCCGTTATGACACTCAGTATGAGCGCAACTTCTCCAGTCTTCTCGGCAGGATTATTTGTTACTTGTGCTTGTGTTTAGTAGCGGTTTCCCAGGTGGATCAGTTAGCAAGTTGTCCCGAACACCATTGTCACTAAAAATGGTGAGAGTTATGTCCTATAGACGTCCTGGAAATTAGGTTAGAGTAGGAAATCATTAAACTAGATAGTAAAACTTGTAGTGAACGAACAAATGATGCCAAATATTGACTGAATACATATGCAGAATCAGCAAGCTGCAGGAGGGGTTTTGGGGGGGGGGGGGGGGGGAGGGGGGGATGAGGTTGCTGAATAGATGCTTGACCCTAATTTGACAGAAAATATTCTCCATTCAGATATTAAAGTTACTACAGCGCGACAAAATCTTACGTGGTATTTCTCATGTAGAGCATGAAGTTCTCAGTAAAAGTACGGAACAGGAATTTATAATTTTTGGATTCAGAAGATGTGTTATTTCCCTTCCCCGTAAGTGTGGTAATATTGACTTTAGAGGTCACCTCTCGACTAGATAGAAGATTCAAGAAAAGAGGGCTCTCTAGATCTCATACTTATTCTCACATGGATGTATAAGTTGCTAACCTGATGTTCTGACAAACCAGGCCTTATGTAAGTGTAATAAGAACTAATTCTAATTTTTTAGTTACAACTAGTGAATATTGTTTATATAGATTCTTTGTTAGTTTGTTTCCATTATATTATGTTCTTAGCTTAGTCTGCATTGATTTCAAAAGAGTTTTAGGTCTTTTGGAATAACTTTGCTCTTTGTGATTTTAGGTCAATCTTGTCCTGTTTTAACACTGTCAATCATCATATCGTTGCCCTTAACCCGTACATCTAGAGGTTAGACATGGACTAACTCAGGCAACCTTCTCATATTTTATCTTCTATGTGTACTACTTGCACCATTTGTCGGCTATGATTATCTCTAGTGGTCCAATCTTGTATGATCGTATATTCATCTTATTATCTACGGTTCTACCACATTCATATTATGGATATATTGGACCTTCGAGGCAACATTAACTTCGATACAACATTGTTTACCTCTATTCAGCAATCTCTTCGAAATGTCATTTTTCATGTATGATGTTGTTAATCCCATGGACAAGATGTAACAAATATACAATTTGATTGTCCTTCTTGTGGTAACCTTGATGTAGTTCCAACATGACTGCTATTCTGCATAACTGCTAAATTTGCTTAGTGGATATTCCTTTTCTTTGTAAATATGCTTGTGCAATAAATGAGTTAATATTCATATTTGTATGATTTTTAGACTATTATTTTTGATACTCCGTGAAGTCGTCGGACTTCCCTGTTATGCACTCTAATAACATGGCTCATACAAATAATGTAATGGGCATAATGCTACTTTAAGGATACGCCTTCAAAGTATTTAACTCAAGCAGGTAGTGTAGTACAGAATTGAAGGAGGAGACACATTATTACTCCCTCAGTTCCAATTTATGTGAACTTGTTTGACTTTGCACGAAGTTTAAGAAAAAATGAAGACTTTTGGAATTTGTGGTCCTAAACAAGTCAAAAAGGGGCCCAGAATATTTGTGTGGTTATAAAAGCTTCTCATTAAGGGTAGAATTGTAAGTTTAAGTAAATTATTACCAAATTTAGAAAGGGGTCATTCTTTTTGGAACGGACCAAAAAAGAAATAGGTTCACTTAAATTGGAACAGAGGGAGTAGTAAATTTCTGAAAAAAGCAAGGGAGGAACTCTGGGAAATACTATGTACACATAGAGAAGGATGAGGGAGCACATTTAGTCCAGAGTGGCAAAGTCCAAGAGTAGCATCGCTAAAAGTGTGATATGAGAACACATTTAGATTATGAACAAACTTAAGAAAAAAATTAGGAGCATGACCAAACACTGATCATCCCTCGTGACACTTGTGTCTTTGAAATATACTTTTTTTGGCTCAAATGAAGCAAATTTTAAATCCTTTCGGACTGTCAGAGATCCTTATCTGAATGAGTGTTTTAAAGATAAGAATCAGCTGTATTCCTGGAAATTCTCAGGTAGTGATTTAGCTACAGTGCTTTTATACAATATTGCGACATAATTTTCTCTTAATATTTGGCATAGTTTGCAGATCAGTTTTCTTATCTCCTGAATTGAAGAGATGATTATCCATTTTATCCTCTTTGATTCAACTGAAGTGTATAATCTTGGTGTATATTATTGATTTCGTTTACTGAGGACTTTGATTGTAATTGACCAGGTGGAATGGAGATATCATTGTTAAAAGTGCTTCTCAACAATATCTCCTGTTTTTCCCATTTATCATCAAGTGATCACATAAGTGGTGAACTGGTTCGTAGATATTATTGTAAGATTGAGGATATACTGAAGCTTGTAAAGCCGATTCTTGACGCCATCGTTGATGCTGAAGCTGCTTCTGCTGAGCTGCTTCTGAAAGCATTTGCTGGGCTGGCTCAATGTGTTGATGAACTGAGGGAGCTATTTGAAACCTGGGAACCGCTGTCCAGTAAAGTTTATTTTGTAAGTTTTGGAGATCTATCCTCTTGGCATAACTTTCATGTCTTCAATAAGCAGATTATCTTATTACATTCTGCACTTAATAGTACTTAAAACTTTTAAAATTAAAGAAAACTCTATTGTTGTTTCTTTTTTTTATTTTATGAAGTAATATGTATCATTAAGAAGGCATCAAGAAGATGCAAAGTTACAAGAGGCATATGTGATAAATGAACAAAAAATTACAGGAGAACAATGTTTGCCCCAAAACAAAGTCTTAATCTAGGACAAGCGAGCTAATAAAGTCCAACAGGTGTCCTGTACTATTTAAGGGGGACAACTTTGTCCAGCAAAAAGGGTTGAGCTGGCATTTAGATTTGAGTTAGTGGTTTGGGGTTGAGGTGACATCGAAGCATCTTCTATTCCTCTCGCCATAAACACCAAAAAATAGTTGCAGGGATCATAAGCCAGATCTTGTTGATGACCTTATCAACCTCCCAAAGACTCCAGCTCATATGTGCCTCTCTCAGACTCTGTGGCATATGGCATGACCCAGCTTAGGCAAAAAATACAAAAGACATGTTCCATAGGTCTGTGGCTACTGGGCAGTGTAGAAGTAGAGTGATTGACTGTTTCCTGGTGTCTCCTGCAAAGGTTGCAAAGGTAACATCTGTTGACCAGCTGAAATCCCCTTCCGCATAGGTTATCTTGTGTTAAGCAGGCTTCGTAAAGGGCAATCCAGTTGAAGCATGTCACCTTCACAGGTAGTTTTGTCCTCCATATCAGTTTCCAAGGCCATGAATGCAATACCTGATTCTGATTGTTAAGTTGCCTGTAGCAATCTTTAACAGTATAAAGACCTTTACAGCCCCATCTCATGCTGTTTGGAGCATTCTCATCAATGTTGTAGGCCTCTAATCTTGCTAGCATTTCCATGAATTCTTCTATCTCCCGGTCTTGAACAGATCTTCTGAGATGCACATCCCAATTATCATTTGCCCTGGTATGAGCAATTGAAGAATTATTGTCCAAGGCAATGTTGAATAAGCTAGGATAGTCCTCCATGAGAGCAGTGTTGTTTAGCCATTTATCCTTGCAAAACATAATATGACTTCCACTGCCTGGCTTGAAATGAATATTCTGAAAAAATTCATTCCCAGTTTGCTAATATGCTTGCAGGGCCCTACTCCATGGGATGCATTGACAGTTTTGGTGCTCCAATTGTCTTTAATCCCATGTTTTGCATTGATCACCTCTTTCCACTGACTTGGTTCACATGTGCCATATCTCCAGAGCCATTTCATTAGCAAAGCTTGATTGTGCTTGTCTAGATCTCGGAACCCCAGTCCACCTTTGCATTTAGGTTGCAAGACCTTATCCCATTTAATCAAGTGATACTTGTGAGAACTGTTGTTTCCTTCTCATAGGAAGTCCAACCTGATCTTGTCCAGCCTTTTAAGTACCTTTTTAGGGATGGGAAACAATGACATGAAATAAGTGGGTATACTGTAAAGCACACTACTGATGAGAGTGAGTCTTCCTCGGTTCCTCCCATAGAGAGGTATTGTTGTTGCCATGAAGCCAGTCTTTTCTCAAAATTCTCCACTACACCATTCCAGATATCACAACTTTTGAATTTAGCTCCGAGTGGGAGACCCAAATAGGTAGTAGGCAACAACCCTATGCTGCAACCAATGATCCCTGCCAACTCCTCAATGTTGCTCACCAGATTGACCGGATATATAATACTTTTCTGCTTGTTGATGTGAAGTATTGATAATCCTTCGAACAGCTAGAGTGTAAGATTAAGGTACAGGATTTGGAATTTATCTGCCTCACAGAAGATTAGTGTGTCATCAGCATATAATAAATGGGAGATAGTGACTGAGTTTTCAGTGTTTGTGCCTACACTGAATCCTTGAATTCGTTGCATTTGTCTGGCTTTTTTCCATCATTTTACTTAAACCCTCCATGGCTAGTATGAATAGGAAAGGGGAAAGAGGATCCCCTTGCCTAATTCCTTTCTAACCAACAAGTCCTCTATTGATTACGACTGAGTATTTGACCGTAGATATACTGTATCTGATCCACTTTAACCATTTGTCTCCAAACCCCATTTTCGTCAAAATAAATAGCAAGTAAGACCAATTTAATTGATCAAATGCCTTTTCTATGTCCAGTTTACACGTAACACCAGATGTGTCCGTTTTAAGCCTCCAATCCAACATTTCATTAGCTATGAGAGCTGCATCAGTAATCAGTCTGTGTTTAATGAAAGCATTTTGATGAGAAGAAACCAGCTTCCCATTAACCTTTTTCAATCTCTCTGCTAACACCTTGGCCACAATCTTATAAACACTACCAAAAAGGCTTATTGGTCTGTAGTCCCTAAGCTTAATAGCTCCCTTCTTCTTAGGTATCAAGGCAATGAAAGAGGCATTGCGTGATCTCTCCATGTAACAGTGCTGGTGGAAATGCCTTAGTGCTGCCATAATCTCTAGTTTGATGAAATCCCATGACTTCTGAAAGAAGGTCATAGTAAAGCCATCTGGACCTGAGGCTTTATCAGGGGCACATGACTGAATGATAGCATAAACTTCATCTTCCTCAAAACTTTTCTCAAGCAGCTCACTTTCCTCCTCTGATAGTCTGGCAACATCTTCAAAGTTGGAAGATGGTCTCCACTCTTCATTCTCTGTGTAAAGAGATTGGTAATAGTTTAATATCTCCCCCTTGATCAATTCTTTATTTTCTGTAATCTCATTGTTTATCTTGAGCTTGTCAATTGAGTTGCATCTCCTATGATAGTTGGCCAAAGTCTCAAAGTATTTAGTGTTCCTGTCCCCGTCTTTTAACCATGAGCATCTAGATTTTTGCCTCCAAGAGATTTCTTCATCTTTAGCAATCTCTTCTAACTCCATTCTTAAAGTCAGAAACCTTTGTTTTTCTTCTTGAGTTGGTGCTCTGCTTTCAGTTGCTTGTTCCAAGGCTAAGAGTTCATCAAGACCCCTGCTTCTCTTAGTGTCTAACATGCCATAAACCTCTTTGTTCCACTTGGAGATGTCCTTCTTCAAGCTCCTCAACTTCTGAATTAGCACAAAATCTGGGTTGCCACTTATTGTGTAATTTTGCCACCACCCTTTCACCATATCAATGAATCCCTCTCTTTGAAGCCACATGTTCTCAAATTTAAAGTAAGATGTTGTTGAGTCCCATTCTCCACTTTCTAGCAATAAAGGTTTGTGATCTGAGATGACTCTTGGGAGTGCTAGTTGCTTGATGGCTCTAAAACTTTCTCTCCATTCTGTGGAGACCAAGAACCTGTCAATTCTTGAGGCTCGGAAAATATCCTCCCTCTTGACCGGGCTCCGTGTAAAGGCAAATCCATTAGTTGCAAGTCCTCAATTGCTTCAGAGAAGCACTCATAGCTTTGATCCTTCTATAACAGTTCAATCTTTCAGATTCATACATACATACATTGAAATCCCCTCCAACAACCCATTGTTCCTCCCAAATACCTCTGACTAATCCCAATTCCTGCCAAAAATCTTCCCTTTCAGCATTGGAGTGAGGACCATAAACACCTGTAAACCCCATCTGAAGTCCTCATGAAGGCTTTCAAGAAAAAAAGTATTGGTAAAGCACCCCTAGTGAGAGTCAATACACCTCCATGATCTCTTTTCCCATAGAATAAGAATTCCACCCCTAGTGCCACTAGCCTTCAACTCTGCCCATTCATCCCATCTATTCCCCCAAATTTGGTAAAGCATATTGGTTGGGATGTTCTCCATTTTGGTTTCTTGAAGACACAAAATATTAGTTTTCCACTTGAACTAGTGATGTGATAGTGCTCCTTTTATCCCTTTCATTGAGGCCTCTAATGTTCCAGCTTAGAATTTTAACTTTCATCTGGAAAGAGTCTTCCCTTGCCTGCCTCTTTCCTTTTTATTGCTTCCTTCATAGTTGATGGCACATATTGAGTTCTGGACCTCAGTTTCCCCCTTTTTCCCCTTTCCCTCTTCTTACTAGCTGAAGAGGGTGATCCCCTGTGCTGTAATTGAACCCGTCTTTTCTGGTCTATTCTCATGATTAAATAAAAAATTTCGTGCTCAAATCCAGTTCCATTGATCCCGAAAGCCTTGCATACTTTACCCAACACCAATTTGGTCCATTTGGAGGTTTCTACTGCCGTAGGTTGTTGAAATCCTTGCTGGAATCCATGTAATTCCAGTTGTTCATCATCGTGCCATGGTAGAGAAAATGACTCAGTGTATGAATCTATTTCTGAGCGCACTAATGCAGTAGAGGCAACATCGGACCAGCCCAGTTGTTGAGGAAGACCCCTTATATTAGAAAGAAAATTTTCCGGTTCATCATCAGCTTCATCGTCAGCTTCTGAGTGTGATACAGGGGTTGCATGCGTGACTCCTTCAGATATTGGCACAATGGATTGGGTCGGCTGATAGAAGGTTGAAGAAGAAGAAGGAATAACCATGTTGGAATTAAGTCGTAGATCCAGTAGAGGCCCTTTAGCACGCCATTCCTGAATAATCGTGTTCATCTTTTGTTGGGCGTTCTTTTTTGGGGCTTTGTAATAATTAAAAGTTTGGCCCACCATCGTCTCTTTAATGACTCATGAGGTGCTTTCTTTACTGGGCCTGCACTGGCTAATATTATTATTAGCCCGTGTATTGAGAAGGGATGGAAGTGGGCCCAAAAGATTTAAATTAAAGTGACCCTTTGACAGCTGTCCCTCCACGTGCTTTGAACTGACAGAATACCCTTCGTTTCCCCCCAAACACATCGTCGAGGTTTTGGCCTCTGTTTTTGCACCAGCTGGCCGGAAAGGTTTTGGCGACACTGCTACCTCCTTCAGAATTGATATTTCGAAACTCCAACACTCCACATTGAGCTCTATCTTATCTGGACATTCATTATTAACATTGTTAACACAGATTCTTGCCCAGAGATAGTGATTCTGGTGCCTTGTATCTTCGTCAATGTCTATGAAGCCACCACACATGTCGCCAATGATTCTACATGTCTCGAGTTTCCAAGCATGTCTCGAGTTTCCAAGCATTAATGGGAATTCCGAAGGCCTTAATCCATTTTTGACCAGATCTCTGCGAGGCTAACTCAGTGCCCGCCACCGCGACCACCACTCCAATGGAAGGCGTCGACCGTTCCAGAACCAATCCCCCTGCTTTTTTTCTTGATGGAAATTCAAAGAGAAATTGTGTAAGGGACATTGGAGTTACTTTCAGACAATGTTGTGAAGAGCGTCAAGCGAGGAAAAGCGACAACCCCCATTTCACGAGAAGCGAGAAGCGAAGCGCTCGCTTTTTTTAAGTGAAACGGAATTTAAAATTTTTTTTAAAAATAAATACTACATAGACGGCACATGTTTGTAAGCAAATGTTCAATACTTCAATTAAAAAACTAAAGAGTAGCATCAATTAAAGCACAAAATGAGCATCCTATTCTTCTACAAGATTGTCAAATTCTTGTATTCCACTATCATTATCATATTGCTCGTCATCTTCTTCAACTTCTTCTTCTTCATCAACTAGGGACAAAGTAGCTACCTCTTTTCCCTTCCTCTGTGAACTTGAAGTTGAGGTACTACCCCTCAAACCATAAATCCTCTCCCCAATTCCACACGCCTCCGCAACATCACCCCAAGTGAAATCAGAAGTATCCTCAAATACTTCTTCATCTGCATGATCTTCCGGGACTCCAGTTAGCCATTCATTAGCATCATCGATGTTGTCCAAACTAATTGGATCAATTACATTGCGAGCGTTGTAACGACGCCTCAATGTTCTATTGTACTTAATGAAGACTAGATCATTGAGACGCTTCAAGGTTAGTTTGTTCCTCTTTTTGGTATGAATCTGCAAATAATAAGTAATTAGTAAGATTAAGACAATTGAGATATAATTTAATTATCTCATATACTAAATCTTTCTTCTTAGTTCTTACATGCTCAAACACGCTCCAATTCCTTTTACACCCGGATGATCTACATGTTAGACTTAGAACCTTGATGTCAAACTTTTGTAAATCTAGAGAGGAATGACCATATTGCTTCCACCATTCAACTGTAGAAGTAGAACAGATTTTCAAAACATAATATTGATAAAGAAATAACTTATTAACTATAAAACAACATATAAGCACTTGCTCACCTGGTGACTTCGTCTTTCTTTGTCTAATCGTCATATTTTTTCCAAAAAGTTGCTCAGCATCCCTGTAAATACTCTGTTATTTTATCTTGCATGGATTTTTAGATATCAACTTCTCAATACATTCATAGTATCCATTGCACTAAGGGTCATCTCCTAGAATCCTCTCTTCATTGTCATAAAACAGTTCTAGGTTCAAAACAAGTCCAGCTGCATGCAAAGGGCTATGCAGCTTACTATCCCACTTTTTATCTATGATCTCAAAGGCTCTTTTGTATTTTATTTGATCACTAAAAGAGGCTTGAATAACCTCATTTGCCCTATCAATTGCTTCGTGCAGGTAGCCCATTGGTGGCCTTTGCTCCCCATCCACCAAACGAAGCACTTTAACTAAAGGACCGCCAATCTTNGGCTATGAAGCTTGCTATCCCACCTTTTATCTATGATCTCAAAGACTCTTTTGTATTTTCTTTGATCACTAAAAGAGGCTTGAATAGCCTCCTTTGCCCTATCAATTGCTTCATACAGGTAGCCCATTGGTGGCCTTTGCTCCCCATCCACCAAACGAAGCACTTTAACTAAAGGACCGCCAATCTTCAATGCATGAACCACATTGTTCCAGAATGAAGGAGATAGTATAATATCTGCAGATTCTCTCCCTCGAGCTTCCCTTCCATAGGCACTGCTAGTGTACTCATCTGAAACAAACAACTTCTTCAAATTGCTTTTTTGCTCATACATCCTATGCAAAGTCAAGAAAGCAGTAGCAAATCTTGTCTTTGCAGGTTTCACCAAGCTTCTTTGCTTAGTGAATCTCTTCATCATGTTCAATAACAAAGGCCTTTGAACAATATAGGAATGCACTCTAATTGCCTGATTAAAGACAGTACTGAAGGGTCTTTCCTTGAAAATGTCACCGAAGATCAAATTAATGGAATATGCTGCACACAGAGTCCAATAGATATGCGGGTACCCAACAGACATCAAATCACCAGCTTTAACATTTTCAACATTTTCACTGGTGTTGTCCGTGACAACTTGAACAACATTTTCTGCTCCAATAGAGTCTATTGTATTCTTGAACAAGGAGTACATTTTGGTTGAATCAGTCGAAGAGTCACTTGCATCAACAGACTCGAGAAACAGGCTTCCCTTAGGAGAATTCACCAAGATATTGATGATCATTTTTCCATTTCTCGCCGTCCACTTATCCATCATAATGGAACAACCAAACTTGTTCCATTCTACTTTGTGCTCCACGATTTGTTCACCTCTGCCACCTCTTTTTTTAGATATAGCCCTCTAACTTCATAATAAGTTGGAGGCTTCATTCCTGGACCATATTGGCCTACGACCTCAATAAAAGCAGCAAAAGTGTCAGTATAATCAACACAATTAAAAGGAAGACCTGCATCATACACGGACAAACATTGTAACTGGACGATTCCTCAAAATCGCTTTGGCATCAATTTGAGGACCACCACTTTTTCCTTATCTCTAGATTTTTGCGGGAAGTAACAATCCATAGGACCTTTGGTCTTGCCAGTAGATCCACAACTAGAAGACATTGGTGGAAGCATCCTTCCCCGCTTTTGTGATCTTGGTGGAAGCGACGAAGCATCGTCACCTTCTTCTGTTTCATCATCATCATCATCAAGATTATGAAGTTCTTGTTCATGAATCATTTGAGTTTTTAACTCTTTCTTTTTTTGATGGTATGCTTTCAATTCTTCCTTCACATGCCCCGGAACTTCAGTACAAGCTGCGACATTTGGATCACCACCGATTAGATGTGCTTTTTGACGATAGATTCCCCAATTTGAAACCTTATCACAAAAAAGACATCTAATGGCCATCTTGTTGGTCTCGTTAACTCTTTCAAAGTAAGCCCAAGCCGGGTCTTTTCTATCTTCTTTTGGCGCCATTAAAAGAACAACTACATAACACATAAGAAAGACAATAAGAACTAAGAATAAAGGATATAATATTGGCAGAATTTTTCTGAAAAAAATTCGCCAGCATTTCGGCGCTTTTTGGACGTTTAGAAAGAAAAAGAAAAAGAAAAAGAAAAAGAAGAAGAAGAAGAATGAAAATAAAAATTGCAGAACAGAGATGAAGAAGAGATAAAAATCGCTACTTGAAGTTGATGAAGAAGAGAGGAAGAAATGCTTGCCGTTGTACTGTTGAAGATGAAGAGAGGAACCCTAGTTTCTCTGCTGAAGAAGCCGAAGAAGTCCAAAGTAAAATAGAATACCAAGTTTTTAATTAAATAGGGTTGTTGGGTAATTTAATTAAAAAGCGTCTGCTTCGCTCGCTTCCTCACGCTTCACCGCTTCTCGCTTTTTACAGAGAAGCGGTCGCTTTTTCTAACCAGAGTCGCTTTTTATGACTGGAGCGCTGACCCTTCCGCTCTGCTTCGCTTCTCGCTTAAAGCGATGAAGCGGTCGCTTTTTTTATCACTGCTTTCAGACCCTCGCAAACCTTCCACCTATTTAGAAACCATTTTTGTATCACCTCATGGTTGAGGCTGTAGTTGAAGGGATCGTTGAAAGTGCCGACTAAGCACCTTGAGAGAAAATAGTGATTCCTGTCATCTGCGCGTGGGTTAACTGCATCGACAGTGTTAACCATCCTGGCTGGAAGCTTCGTCACCGGCGACCGAGAAATTTTTGTTGTATCTGCATAGGACTGATGAGTTGGAGCAAGCTTAGATCTGCTTGTACTTTGTTTCCCCAGAAAGTGTAAATTTTTGTTTGCTATATCTTCCCATCCCAAGTTGTAATCTGCCTCAGGAATAATCATTGCCTGCTCCCCAACTATGCTTCAATACGTAATCTGCCTCAGGAATAATCACTGCCTGCTCCCCAACCATGCTTCAATACGTATGAATCTACCATAACTATTGAAATTTACGAAAGCTCTGTCATAGTATGATTGTGAACTCCATCTCCAACGTCTAATAATTCCCTTTCCTTTTGGTTGCTTGTCTGAGTGCTGTGCAAACTTGCCTGAGACTTTTCTCATCTATGTTAATATTACACGAAAATCTTCTTCCCCTTTCAACTGGAGTAAACCACCCATAAGTATCTTGGCTTCCATGGTAAAGAAAATTAGAGGAGAGTAACGGAGTGCAGAGTCGCCGGCGAAACATGTTTCAAAAGGAGAGAAAAAAACTGGGCACGTTTCCGAAGTCAGAGCCATTTTTCACACTTTTATACAGCCAATAAGAGTTTCTTTTTCTATTGTTGTTTCTTTTTGTGCTCGTATAATCTTCATGACTAACATGTAACACATTTTCAGTATTTTCAGCTAAATTGTATAGTATCTTTCTTGCTGATGTTTGGATTTTTGGATGATATGTAGGTCCTGCAAGCTGAACCATTGATTGGGAAAATTCGATCATGTAGCCTGGAAATACTTGAGCTTCTTAAATCTTCTCATAAAAGCCTTCCTGTTGATGTAACTATGACAACTCTTGAGGTAGGAACTAAGAACATGTCTGTTCTTTCTCTCCTTTTAGTTTTAATCTAAGTTGCTTGGACTCTTCAAATTTGGTGACGCACCCGTGTCGACACAACGTGGGTGTGGGATCCGTAGCGGATCTGGTCAACCGTTTTTGGGTACTTTGACCAAAATCGACGGAGAAATTCATGACAGAAAGAAATCAAAGCAAAAACTATGGTTGAAACTGAAGAAAATGGAATACCTTGTATATAGAAATTTCTATGTCAATCTTTTTCCTTTAATCTCCTTCTCGGATTCTCCTCTTGATCAATAATTTCTCTTTTTGGAATACCTTGTAATTTTTCCCACATAGTGTTTATAGTTTAGACATATTCTAGAACTCTGTTTTTAGATATTTGAATTACTTTTAGCCGTCCCCGCACCAACATCATGAAGGAGTCGACCTCTAGATCCGCACCCGAGTCCGAGCAACTTAGAGTTTCATTCATCTGGCCCTGCTGTGAAATCTTCCTCCCTTCTCTATCTATCTATCTATCTATCTCTCGCTCTTCCTTGTGTTTGTCAAATTTCCCCCATTTTTAACGTGGATGTCTTTTGTTTGGATGGCAGCTCTATATACTGAAAATTAAGTATGTAGATTATGAAATGATATCAATGTCAATCACAAAGATTATTAAAGCTCAAGTGGAAGGCTTGGGAACCAGCTCAGATAGCTTTGCCAAAGTTGCTGATTGCCTAAGCTTGAACTCAAACCAAGAGCTTTTGATTGAGCTCGTGGCCCTTGAAAAGTTGAAAGAGAATGCTGAACAAGCTGAAAAGAGTGAAGAAGTTGAATATATTGAGCAAATGATAACTCTTATTTCTCATATGCACGATTGCTTTGTCACCACAAAACAGTCCCAGAGCTGCACCGCTGTGCCAATACCTCCTGATTTTTGCTGCCCTCTTTCTCTTGAGTTGATGACTGACCCTGTAATTGTTGCTTCTGGTCAAACCTATGAGAGAGCTTTTATTAGGAGATGGATTGATCTTGGCCTCACTGTTTGCCCAAAGACACGGCAAACTCTGGGACATACCACTCTCATTCCCAATTACACTGTTAAGGCACTTATCGCAAACTGGTGCGAAATAAACAATGTAAAGCTGCCTGATCCCATAAAGTCCTTGAGCTTGAACCAGCCATCTTTGTCACCAGACTCCACGCAATCTTTAGGTTCTCCGAGAAAGAGTTTGATTGCATCAAGTGTAAGCCAAAGAGAGGAATCATCTCCATCTCATCCCCGTTCCTCTTCAGAGGAATCCTTACCTGGAGTTCATGGTAATGTACTTGCTTTTGATGTTGAAAGGATACATATTAAGAGTGAAGACCGGATGGCCCACTCTGGAGAGATAAGTTCACATGGTCATAGTACATTAGTAGCTGATGAACAGTTCCCTCTGGGTCATAATCGAACAACCTCGGCACCTAGCACGCTTTCTAATTCAAACTTCTCCCCCGTAATTCCTGGTGATGGAAACAAGGTGTCAGAAGATACTGCTGTTGCTTCAGGGGATGTTGGGTTGGATTCCAAGCCTGCTGCTTCTGTCCTTCCAAAGGAGCCAGAATTTCCATCTACACCAGAGATGAGACCTCGTAATCAACTGATCTGGCGTAGACCAACCGAGAGGTTTCCAAGAATAGTTTCTTCAGCTACAGTTGAAAGAAGGGCTGATCTTTCAGAAGTTGAGGAGCAAGTAAAGAAGTTGATTGAGGAGTTGACGAGCACTTCCCTCGATATGCAGAGAAATGCTACGGCTGAACTACGACTACTTGCCAAGCATAATATGGATAACCGTATGGTAATTGCAAATTGTGGTGCTATCAGCTCGTTGGTTAACCTACTTCACTCAAACGACATGAAAGTACAGGAAGATGCTGTTACTGCACTTCTCAACTTGTCAATTAATGACAACAACAAGTGTGCCATTGCAAATGCTGATGCAATCGAACCTCTGATTCATGTCCTCCAGACAGGGAGTGCTGAGGCCAAAGAAAATTCTGCTGCTACTCTTTTTAGCCTTTCCGTGATGGAGGATAACAAGATAAAGATTGGGAGGTCTGGAGCAATCAAACCTCTTGTTGATTTATTGGGAAATGGAACTCCAAGGGGCAAGAAAGACGCAGCGACAGCTTTATTTAACTTGTCAATACTTCATGAGAACAAGTCTCGTATTATACAGGCTGGTGCGGTAAAATATCTCGTAGATTTGATGGACCCTGCTACTGGGATGGTTGACAAGGCTGTTGCAGTTTTGTCCAACCTTGCTACCATTCCTGAGGGACGAGCAGAAATCGGTCAGGAAGGAGGGATTCCTCTTCTCGTTGAGGTTGTTGAGCTGGGCTCCGCAAGGGGTAAAGAGAATGCAGCCGCTGCTCTCTTGCAACTATGCACTAACAGTAGCAGGTTCTGCAACATGGTTCTCCAGGAAGGAGCTGTACCTCCATTAGTTGCATTGTCGCAGTCTGGCACCCCAAGAGCAAGAGAAAAGGTCTGATGCCAGAAACTTCATCCATTTTCTTTATTTAGTTTCTTTGCGCTGATAGTTGAGTAATATTTTTGCACCATCAGGTTAAGTTATCCAGCAAATAACACGTAACTATTTATAGCAGAAGTAATATGATAACTTGGAAAATAGAGTAAATAACCTGTTATAACATGTTAAATTATAGTTGTATCAATTAATCAACCCAATAATAACACCTTGAAATTGGAATATAAAGCAATCAAAGCGATAGATGAATTAGGGATTAGGGTTGAATTAACAAGAACTTAACCAAAAACTTGATAAACCCTTGAAATCACAGTAATAATCACTAATCAAGGATAGAAGAAAGAAATGATTAAACTAACTATTGAATGCAACTAGTAAACCTCTTGTAAGCAATGAACTTGAAAAAAACTAAATTAACATTCACCAACAAAGTATAATAATCCAAGGGAGAAATGAAATGACTCATACAAGAATTACTTCAACCTAAATTAATCCAAGAGAGGTCATTGAGGAGCCCTGCACTCACAATGAGTATCCATGTTCTTCATCAAAGAGCTAACTAATGAAATAAACCCTCAGTGTCACTCCTTATAGTAGCTATTAACTAATTACAAAAATGACCAAAATAGTCCATGGCTAATTTGCTCCTTCAATTGGACATTTAAGCTTGATCATTGACCTTTTAAAGCACTCTAATGACTTGGTATCAACTTGAAAGTTCCCCTTGCATTAAGTTCTAATAAGTGCCTTAACACTCTAACCCTTTTTCATTTCGGGTACGTCTAAATTTCACTTTTATGGCTACATGCAGGCTCAACAACTCCTCAGCTACTTCCGAAATCAACGGCATGGTAATGCAGGAAGAGGTTGATTTATTTATTCAACATTCAGGCACATACTTTTCTTTTATTTAACTGATAAAATGATGTGTGTAAATTTGATGTTATAAGTACTGTATGTGGAGATCATAGTTCCTAGAATGTTTCCAAGATTTGTGATATCTGCAAAAGAATGGCTCGGATGATTTTACCTGAATAGCTTTGTATGTAAATGTGGAGAAAGTTTTAGACAAGCAAGAAGTTGCTGATTGCAGCCTTCGTAATTTTACATTGGTAGATGACAACTATTCTTTCTGTACTTCGATATATAAGTACACTGTACCAATACTTGAGTTCTAGATTTCAAAGATTTAGATACCACTGTTTGTTGCTCACTGAACTTGTATTTTCTCCCAGATCAGATGTTTGGGTTTAGGTGCGGCTCGACACAGTTGGTGGCCTAAAGCCAAATCTTGATGAGAGACTTTATTTTTTTTCATAATTTTTTTGTATATATTTTATTTGAAGTCTTTTTTCCTAACACTTTTTATTTGGAAATTAAGTTTAAACCATCAATATCAAATTAAGTGACTACTTACTATGTTTTAAGGAACTTTCAAGGTTAACAAAATATTTTTTCAGAGATTTTCATCATTTAGTGAACTCAAACTTTTATCACTAAATAGAAAGCCAAATAACGCAGTCAGCACCCTCTTACTAATCAATAATACTTTTTTACTTTGCAAAATACTCATTTTAAAAAATAATAATGATAGTTCATAGACCTCCTAGTGAAAAATGGGTCCCCCAACATTTGGGGGCCTAAAAGCCGTTGCTTTACTCGCCTTACTTTTCAGTCGACACTATTTGGATTTGGTATATCATAACTGTAGCTTAGACAATTATTTATGGTATATGAGTATTTGTATTCAGTAATATATTAATTCACACAATATCCAGATTGATGTAGAATAAAATGTTCATTATTGAACCTATTAGTTAGTCTGGAAGAAAACAATGAACCTATTATTAGTAGTGGTTTAATTAGATTGCCCATCGGGTGTTTGTTGGACTTGAACAGCACCGGCCCGTTATCCTTCCACTGCACAAAGCGGGAGTTCTTCGTTGAACTGTGAAACCAGCCTCATGCACGTTCATGTAAATGGGGAAGAGCTGAAGTTTGTTACTAGGGAACTTTAGTAACGTGCAATTTTTACCATTCGAAGCTCAGCCTTCAAGATCACCCTAGCATTCCACCAAATTGTTACCCCTACTTAGGTTACAAGGCTCGACAATGAAAGATCTCATGTCATTAAATTATATAGTAACAAAAGTCATTCTTTGAAAACGTATATGGAAGAGAATACAAAATGAGAAATCGAAAGAGAATATAAAAAGTAGTGGTTTAATTAGGTTGCCCATCGGGTGTTGTTGGACTTGAATAGCATCGGCCCGTTATCCTTCCAATGCACAAAGCGGGAGTTCTTCGTTGCTCTGTGAAACCAGCCTCACGCAGTCCACCCCACTCTAGGAGCCAAGAAGCCCATATTTTCATTTGGCTACATGACTCAACTCCGTCCTTGGAGGGGCTTTTGCATCCGTACTCACTTTTTGTGTCACGTTTTAACTTATACCCGCTTTGTAAAAAAAATTACATCTGTATGCATTCTAGTAGACGGACCTGAAGTAGATTGCGAACTCTTCAGCTCTAGTAAATGAAAAACTGAAATTTTTGTTTTTGAAAATGGGGAAGAGCTGAAGTTTGTATCGCAATTTTTACGTCCTTGGATAGGACGGGCCAGGCATTCGCCATTCGAAGCTCAGCCTTCAAGATCACCCTAACATTCCACCAAATTGTTACCCCTACTTAGGTTGCAAGGCTCGGCAATGGAAGATCTCATGTCATTCAATTATATAGTAACAAAAGTCATTCTTCGAAAACGTATATGGAAGGTTTGAATTAGATATGTCATATGTATTCTTTTGCAAAGTAATGATAATGAGATTACTTATATTGGAAGAGAATGAGTCACGAATACATATAAATACTTTGTTTCCTACTAACTAAAACAACTTCTTTATCTTTAGATCTCCTTGGAATCATTTATAGCACTCAATAATACTCTTGGGTGGGTAATTTGTAAGTAACATTAATTTCTTTTGGTTTTAGCTTTATGGGTTTAATAAATTAAAAGTTATGGTGTTCATATATATTGTTTTTGCAATTTTAATTTATTTTATAGATAAATTTGTATTGCGCATGAAAAGTATTGAGTTCAGGTGAACCCGTAACTCGAAAGTTACATCTGTCCCTGATTGGGTCCGACTAAATTCATATTCGCACCGAAAAATACAATATTGGGAATAAGAACATTCTTAACAAAGGAGCTTTCATATTTTCCACCTGTATAGTACCACTTTTATCTGGTCTATGCACGCTACTCGCTAATGATATTTTCAACATATTCTCAACTAAAGTAAATACCCATATCTTGTAATTACAGTGCTTCTACTGAACATAAAAGAAGGAAATAATTGAAAATTAGGCCATCTTCTCATCACACTATTTTTAGCAATATGAGATTGCATTTCTAATGGAATAATTAAAACTACAAAAATGTAATAAAATCTACCATGGAGAGACTTTATTGTGCTTCCAAAGAGGCGAAATATTTTAATGAATTGACACTGCACAATATTTATTACTATAAACAAGAAGACAAAAAACATAACGTTCCCTTTATTTATGAAACAATTCAGGCAATTACACTCTTGAATTTAGTGAACCTCACATGTTTGATAAACGTGAGCTCGAATTAGCACTAGAAAATCATGGACTTAAGATCACTCAAATCCTATTACAAATTGATTATTGTATATCACCTAATGGAAGAACTAGTTATGGAACATTTTCTTCATAATAATAATTTTCATGCCTTCACAAGATGAGCTAAAGCTGTCATGGCATGTGGTTGGCTTGAAATAATTCCTGCAATTGAAGGATTTTGTCCCAAAACAATACTATAACCATCATCATAATTCTCCATTCTTTCGCCAAATTATAGACTTTTTATATACACTACTCATGATTGTGTCTCTTGAACTAAGATGGTATCCTTGACCTCTACTAGACTTGCCAAATTCAGCTATCACTAGAGGTCTCTTTAGTATAGAGTTTGCATCTTCCCAGTGGCTTGTTACCCACCTTTGCATCCATGCCAATTGTGCATCATCGCTTTATTCGGATATCCTACAAATATAAAGCGTTTAGTTTTTTTTTGCACTGATAGTGTAAATAATATATATTTGCACAATTAGACCATAAATAAGGTAAAGATGATAATATACCACCTCGATCTGGGTGAGTTCCATTGTGATCGTGATGGTCCTCGATCCTCCTTCCATCTTCACCTCGATCTGGGTGAGTTCCTCATCAATCATCCTAAGGTCGTCAAGGTCCATGTCGGATCCTGACTCATTGCCCTCAACCATGACGTCTTTTCTTTTGTCCTCGACGGTCGGAGAAGAATCTGCTGCCGACCGGGAAGATGAATCCTTATTCTATCTTGTGCAAATATGGAGCTGTCGCCAAGTGTCCTATTGACGACCATCTCCCCCTCAAGACACAATAGCACGCCCGCGTTCACCTCTTCTAGTTCTGGGGCCTCGGAGGTCACCCCAACATCGTCTCCAATGTGTATCATCGCCGTCTCCCGAAGAGTGAAGTCACCCTCCACTAAATCGATGGCCAAGGGAATCCCCGGCCCCCCAAACGTCCTCAGCCTTCCTCTTTTGGGGCCTTAGGTTCCCATCACTGGGACATAATTTATCATCCTCATTAACAAGTGAAAACAACTAAGGAACGGGTGCAACAACTGGGATAAGGACGGAGGCAGAAGGCGCAGTAGCCGTGACAGGGGCGGAGACAGAAGGTGTGGTAGCCCTTCTCCTCGTAAATGTGGGCATCGGTGCCATATTCCTTCTTGAAGACCCCCTAACTGAACTTGAAGAAGAAGAAGCATAGGGGCTTACAATGACCCAAACAAATATAAAAAACGATCAGGGCTAGAAGAGAAAAATTACATGTCGAAGGGAGGGCCGGTAACTTTTGAAAGAAGCTCGACCACTCATGAATCCCCACAGTGTGGGGGAGAATATGCCCGACCTAGTCAGTACTGATACGTATCGCCAGAGGAGGAGGACGGTTATTGGCTGCAAGAAAAGAAGAATTATTCGGCCAATTCAAAATAGACAAAGTGCTTCAAAAGGTAAAAACAAAAGAAACTTAAACACTTACGTGTATGGTTCCAGGCCTCAAGGAAACCGTCGACATTAGCCACAATGGTCTTAGTCATGGCATAGAAGTAGTCGAGCCAGAATTGCCAACTACCCTTATCGTCCATCTTCACCACCAAGCATTTTCCCCCACAATGACGAAGGTTCAACATCGTCCCTCTGTAGAAGCTAGGTGCGAATAGATGCACCAAGTGCTGCACCATCACCTCGACTCTGGCAAGCTCAACAAACTTTGACAACATGTTGATGACATTATAAACATAAGGGGAGAGCTGAGCAGGGCAAACGCCATAATGGTGGCAAAACTCCTCCACAAGCGGGAGAAGGGGAACGAATAGCCAATAATAAACGGGTAGGCGTAGAGAGCACAATATCCGAGACAGTGAATGTGCACTTCTTCCTCATCAGCGAGGACCAATTCGACGTGGTTGGGAAGGCCAAATTTGGATTTGAATTTAGCCAAGTGCTTAGGCGCCATCAACAATAGAAATTTTAAGGGCGTTCAAAGTCGGACCTAGCCTCAGGATTATGAAGGATGATCTCCTCCACTGAAGGAAGAGATTCATCTTCTACGATTGCAAAGATGTCCTCCCCGTGATCAGGGAACACAACAGCCAAAGGGACGGTGTAAATCTCTTCTTTAACATTAGAAGAAAGGTTAAACATGGTTATGAATGAAGATGAGAGTATGAAAGAAGGTAAAGCTCAGAAGGCAAAGAATATTCAAGAGAAGAGTCACAGTTTATGAGAGCAAGGATAGTATGAAAGGAAGTAAAGTTTGAATAATGAAGAAAAAATCCCTATTTAGAGAGATTAAGGCATCAACTCCAAAACAGTTCATCATAATTGGCACTAGAATCGAAACGACAGAACCAATCCAAGGTTACGAGTGAATAAACACAATGCGTCGGGAATCAACTTCATCATGACGCATGCGTCATGACGTCATTTCTTCTCTTGGACCAGATGGTTCCAACAAATCACCCAAAAAATTTAAGGGCTTGAAACATGCGTCCCACAAAGAGTCACGTCGCCTGTTTCTCACAACAATCACGAATGTTGTTATATGTTGATCACAAAAACTACCATGAATGCTATTATCCGCTCATTGAACTCACCCACGAAGACGACCTCAACAAGCTGTAGAGGGACTAACTGTATGAGCTAAAAATTATGCTAGTTATGTGTGGGTCAAGTCAACATTAGGAGAACCTTTGAAGGCTGCCATGCGTCATTGATGTATTTTCAACAAAGGACGAAGAAGTGGTGGAAGTGATCTGACGAAGGACGAAGACGAGGTCGAGCTGACTTAGTAGAGGGACGAGGACGAGCACTCCTATTATAAGGGCAGTAACGACTAGTTTTAGAGATAAGATATTATGGAGAATATTCTAGGAGATATTCCTCCCATATGTACTATTAAGATTTTGTGGCCCATGTGCCTTTATAAATAGAATGATATGTAGCTATAGAGAGGGATTGGATACTCATGGTAAAAAATAACACACTGACATTCTCTGAAGATTCTTGATTTATTACATACATACAAAATACACATTTTCTTCAGATCTGTATCTAGTTTTCTCCCACGATCGAAGAGAATCTGAATATTCAAAGGCTCATCAATCACTTATCATTATCAGAAGGAATATCAAAGAATCTCATCCCTTTTTGATTACCTCACTTGCTCTTATTTACAAAAATACCATTATATATCAGTTATTACTATTTAATGCTAGTCCTATATTCTTGGGTCATTGAATATTATTTATTGTTGCACATTTATTATTATTTGCACGGTACTCGTGATATTTGCTATGAAATCAGTTAAATAATCTTTGGATATTAATATTGGCTAAGATTAACTATAACATTAATACTCCCCCACGTTTCAGATTATGCGAACCTTTTCATTTTTTAAGAGCCAGTTTGACTAATATTTGAAGCTAAATTGAATTAGATTAACTCAATATTATAAAGTTAAAATATTCAAAAGTTATAGGAAAAGTAGTATAAGTTGCAATTTTTCTCATGTTCATATAATAAAAAAGGCATTGTAAAATGTTGGTCAAGGTTTGCATAATTTGAATATCGAAAAAGCGAAAAGATTCAAATAAACTGGAACAAGTGGAGTTAAACACTCAAGTGAATTCAAAATTAGCAATAGAGTTTATTAGCTAGAAATTGTGAAAATTATCGGGGCCTATATTGCGTTTCTCTCTTAAGTAATTCTCTTTTGGTTATTTGATCATAGATCTTTACTTAATTCTTCTACTCATCCAAGTTGTATATAGTATCTACTCCATTTAATTCTTTATTTTATTTCTGCAAAGACCAAGCAGATTTTCACCCCTGCTTTAATTTGAATTCTGCATTTCATTAGAAAAAAAAAAATTGTATTCAAACTCAAAAACAAGAAGACAAAAATATAACGTTCCTTTTTCGTTTGCTGAAATAACTTATGAATTACATTCTAGAGCACATTTCATGTAACGACCCGATCGTTCGTTTTGAGCTCTAGCGTATCGTTCGGTGATTTGAGGCCTCGAGTAGTTTCATTTCAAGTATTATGAATTGTACGCGTGGTCGGAATTGAATTTCGAGAAGTTCGGAGTTGACTTGGAAATAAAACTCTCATTTTGGAAGCTTTAAGTTAGAAGGATTGACTAAGGTTTGATTTTTGAGTAAACAACCTCGGAATCGGGATTGTAAGGTTCAAATAGGTTCGTATGATGATTTTGGACCTGGGCGTATGTTCGGATCGAATTTTGGATGACTAGGAGCATTTCAGCGCCTATTGTGAAAAGTTGGCGTTTTGGAAGAATTTCATAAATTTGGGTTGAAGTGCATTTCAATATTATTGATGTCCATTTGGGATTCCTAGTCTGGGAATAGCTCCGTATGGTGATTCTGGTATTGAGAGTGCGTCCGGATGTTGATTTGGAGGTCTGTAGGTTATTTCGGGGTGATTTGGAGAAAGTTAGAAATTTTAAGGTTTTTGAGAAGTTTGACCAGGAGTGGACATTTTGATATCGGGGTCGAATTCCTATTCCGGAAGTTGGAGTAGGTCTGTAATGTCGAATATGAATTGTGTGCAGAATTTGAGGTCAATCAAACGTGATTTGATAGGTTTCGGCATCGAATGTAGAAGTTGGAAGTTCAAAAGATCATCAAGCCTGGATTGGGGTGCGATTAATGGTTTTAGCATTGTTTGATGCGATTTGAAGGCTCGACTAAGTTCTTAATATATTTTGGGACATGCTGGTATAATTGGTTGAGGTTACGAGGACCTCGGGTGGATTCCGGATGGTCAACGGATCGAGTTTAGACTTGGAAGAAGTGCTGGAGCAGCTGCCTTCTGGTGTAACCGCACCTGCGAGGTTTTGGCCGCGGGTGCGGAGCCACAGAAGCAGCCAGAAGGGGCGCAAATGCGATTTTTGTTGGGCAGTGCTGGGACCACAGATGTGGTAATCTCATCGCAAAAGCGAGACCGAACCTGCGGAAGGGAAGGCGCATAAGCGCGACCGCACCTACGGAAGGGAAGGCACAGAAGCGGAAGCGGGCAGATGGGGGAATCACCGCAAAAGCAGAATATTTTCCGCACAAGTGGAACCGCAGAAGCGGTCAAGTGACCGCAGGTGCGAGAAGTCGCTGGGCAGAAGGGTTCTTTAAGAACGGGGATTTGGCCCATTTTATCCCATTCTCTCTTGGTTGGGCGATTTTTGGAGAGCTTCAAGTGGGTTTTTTTTATCATCTATGCCGAGGTAAGTTATTCCCGTCCATTTCAAGATAAATACATGGTTTTTATATGGATTCAAGCATGAAAATTTGTAGAAATTTAGGATTTTGAAGAAAAATCTAGAAATTTATATTTTTGGATTTTGACCACGAATTTGGGAATGGAATTGGAAATAAATCATATATTTGAGTTCATGATGTTATGGGTGATATTTATCTTTCAAAAATTTTTGGAATCCGGGCACGTGGGCCCGGGGTGAATTTTAGGAATTCTTCAATTTGGGTTGACAATCACTTTAATAGTTAGGATGTGAACTCTTAAGCATGAAATGACTATTTTATATAATATTTTACTAGCTTCGGGTCGTTTGGCACCGAGTTGAGGATTTAAATCACAATTTTGGACCGAAAAAAAGCTTTGACAACGAGGTAAGTCTCATGTCTAACTCTGTGAGGGGGAAACTACCCCTAGGTGATATATTTGATGTGTGTAACTTGTTACGGGAATTACGTATGCACGAGGTGACGAGAGTCCGTATGTAGTTAGGTTCATGTTATTGTCAGGGTAGACTTGGGTTTACATCATGTTGTACTTGTACTATAAGGATTATCCTTGCTCATTTAATTCTTTCATTTCACATTATGACTTGAGACTAGACTTGCTATTGTAGAGTTTTCGCGATTTATATGATTTATCATGGAATAATGGTGTTCCTCTTACGTATTCTCGCTTGTTATGCATTTTCATCGAATAATTTTCCTTAAAAATTATAGCTCACATGTTCCTTGTGAGTGGGGGTCAAGGACCCGTTTAAACTTCTTATTCTAATAGGATTAGGCCGTTCAACTCGACGGGATTTATGTATCACACATACTCTCATGGGAGCGGTCCATTCGCCTCAGCAGTTTAATAGATGCATCTATGGTTCGTGTCATTCGACCCTCGACAGTGCACATATGGGATCGGTCTGTACGCCTCGGCATTTTTATAAAATATTCTCATGGAATCGTGCGTAATGTTTGGCAAGAGCCAGGATAATCGTGAGTTGTTTCTTGATTCGAATCATAAGAACCTATTTTGGTGAGGTCTATTATACGTACACACACACACACACTCACACACACACACACACACACACACACACACATATATATATATATATATATATATATATATATATATATATATATATATATATCATGTCCTTACTGTACTTGATTTTATTGGACCACTAGTGAGCGTGATGTCGATCCCTCGTCACTACTCCTCCAGGGTTAGGCTAGATACTTACTGGGTACACGTGGATTTATGTACTCATACTACACTTGTTGCACATTTTTGTGCAGGTATGTTTATGTCCGATGGTCCTTTGGGCACGGAGGCACGGATGATGCGGGGACTTACCACGAGCTGCATTTCAGGTTACGATCTGCAGCCAACAAGGTCTCCCCCAGAGTTATTTGTATTTTTTCTGTCTAATTTGTATTCCTTATAGAGGCTGTATTTTATTTACTTCATAGTTGATGCTCATGCACTCGTGACTCCAGAATTTGGGAGTACTTATGAGTTGTTCAGTATTGTAGTTGGGAAAATATTATCAATTACTCTGTAAATTTCATTTCTGATTATTTAATTGAAGGAGATATGGTTTCAAAATACTAAAAAGAATAATAGAGTTAATCAATTATTGAACGGTGTTAGGCGCCATTACGACCATTAATGAATTTTGGGTAGTGATACTTCACATGTTTAGTAACAAGAGCTCGAACTACTATTAAAAATCATGGACTTAAGATCACTTAAATCCTATAAAAAATTTATTATTGTATAATTAAGAAAATAATCTTATAGAAAACCTGTTATGGAACTTATTTTCTTTCTTATCCTTCATAATAATGATCTTCGTGCCTTCACTCTAGAGGACTATGAACAAGATTTGCCAAATTTGTCATGGCATGTGATTGGCCTAAAATAATTCCTGCGGTTGAAGGATTTTGTCCCAAAACAATACAATAACCATCATCATAATTCTCCATTCCTTGTGCCATAAGTTGCCATACTAAGCTTCCTGCCATGGTTCCTCCTTCTTTTGCCAAATTGTAGATATTTCTATATACACTACTCATGAATGTATCTCTTGAACTAAGATTGTATCCTTGACCTTTGCTAGATTTGCCAAATTCAGCTAGTACTAGAGGTTTCTTTAGTATAGTTTTTGCATCTTCCCAATGGCTTGTCACCCACCTTTGCATCCATTCCAATTGTGCTTCGTCGTTTTGTCCGGATACCCTGTAAATATAAAAAAATCTTATGTTTTATGCATTGGCGGTTTAAAACATATTTACATGCAAGTCCTATTTGAATAGTTGCAGAGACATAACCGGAAGTGGAGCTCTATAAATGTGTTCAGAATTTAGCGTTTTACCCCCTCCTGCTACTTGTAAAGCAATTTAGGAATAGGGAACGTCAAAGAAAAATGTGCTTAAATAATGTATGCGACATAAATAAGATAATAGAATTTGATACTCTTTTTCGATAGTATAGAGTTCTTTCCTTTTGATAGTATATTAATGAAAACATATGAATAATTCTTGCGCGAAGAAAATATGTTACATACCACTGGTCAGTGTATGCATGGATAGTGGCAAAATCAATCTCATTGATAAGATGGTTACTGATGAAATCTGTTCCCACTTGATAACCAGGATTAATTGTCTTTCTTTCTGGAACTGAATCACCATAAAATCCCTCCATTCCTATCTCTAACAAGTGTTTGTTGTCTAGTGACTTCACAAAACTTGCCATTTCTTGAACCCAAGCCTGGATTGATATCAGTAACAAACAATTTTACAACTAAAAGTCAGTTGGAAATTTCAAAATTTTAATTAGTTGGAAATGAGTTAAAAGGCATTAGCTTACATTAATAGTTTTTCCAGAATAGTCAGCTTGATCACGTGGCTCATTAATGAGTTCCCATGCCATAATTGTTGGATCATCTCTGTAAGCAACTCTAGTAATGGTATTGTATCTTGTAACAACTTTCTGTAGCGATTCACAAGATCATAAATTTATTAACCACCATATACCAGCTTTCTTAGTTTTACTTAATAGATAAGATATTATTTGGTCAAATAATTAGATGACATAAATATCAAATATTGATGTTTAAGTAAAAAAAAAAAAGTCATATGTTGTTATCAAAATACCTTAATGTGGTTCTTGTAATAATCTTTGAGTATAGGATGAGTATAGAAATCATCATCACCATTAATCTGAACCCCTGCATTTCGCACCCATTGAACATATTGGGCCTTTCCTCCAAAGTCGTTCCAGTTATTTACAAAGCTCAAGATTAAGCGAACACCATATTTCTTAGCTTCCGAGATCACAAAGTCCAAACCCTAAATCCATAAAAGCACAATAATAACCCTAAAATTAGACACCATTAAAATAAGTATATAACTGTTGATACATTTCATGCATAAATAATATAGAAATTGTGTAGCGCAAAACATGCTTTTACCTGAAAAACACGTTCATCGTAAACTCCAGGCGATATTTGTAATGCTCTGTCACCTCCATCACTAAAAGCCCACGTGCGACAAACAGAAAGACCAGCAGCAGATGCATCTTTAAGAACCTCAGTAACTTTATACCTCTCACTTGGTTCAGCAGCAACATGCATCAACCAATACGAGTTGAAACCATTGAATAGAAATGGGGATCCATTGAGTTCAAAATGGGCACCATTAACTGCTATAAACCCTACATTAACATTTCTTGGAACCCTAGCTTCACATGCAAGAGCTAAGAACAAGAGCAAGAGCCCAGAAATAGAGCAAGTTCTTGTAAATGACATTTTGTAGTTTAATTTCTATACTGGATGAAAGAGATGTGATATACTAGAGGTCACCTATAGTTGGCTTTTATAATGAGTTCAGATATTTACTAAAAATAGCAAAACTTGCAGGAACTAAAAAAAACTTTCCTAGTGGATGAAAACTGAAATTTGGTAAGTTTACTTGAAGATATTATATTTTCAAAAAGCATCATGGGATGTTGATAGAATTAACAGGAAGACAGTTAATTGTTGAAAGAATTAGAAAGATAAATCATGGGGAAAAAATAAAAGAAAATTAAAAGGTGGAAAGTTGGTGTAATATAGTGACTCCTAGTTTGGTTTTAATGTTTGACCAGATTGATTATTTGATGATGAAATAAATGAAGACGTGTACTTCAGTAATTGCACTTAGGAAAAGTTAGTTGGATTTGCCACTAGCACTTTGAGTTATTTTAAATGGATAAGGAGAATTCTCAGTTGGGAATTCTTGTTTTCAGCCCCTTCCATCCTAGGAAGATAGAATTTGTTAGACGTTTCTCCAAACAGCTAAATTTAGGAAATAGGTTAAATGCAATAGGGGATAATGTGTATTTTGACTAGTTACCAAGATAGAGTGGTAAAGAGAATTTCTTTTTTACATGAAAGATATTTATTTTATTAGACTAAAATATTAGTGGTTACATAAGTAGATATGATCCGAGGATCATGTCCTAATAGTAATTCATGCATAGCATGTTGATTACCTAGAGTAGCAAGATTATTACAACACAAAGAGAAAATTATTTTTTCAGCAACTTTACCACCCTTATCTGCCAGCATCCTGGCCAGAACAAAGGGTGGTGGGAACATCCAAAAGACTACATTATTTAATACTGGACTAGTTGACGCATGCTTTTCTAGGGAGTGGGAAACTTTATTCCCATGCCTGAAGATGTGATGCATTTCCACCATGCCCATTTGAGCCAGAAGCAACCCGCATGAATGAATTAAAGAGTCGTAAGCTTTGCAGCCTTCTTTTATGAAGGAGATTACCTGTGAATAGCTTCATGTTGTTTGCTATACAAAGTCCTTGGTAAAGTGCCATCAACTCTGCATGGAGTGGGTTTTTCGGCATAATATTTTATGCAAACCCTAATAACCATTCCCTATTCTGATTTCTTATTACCCCTCATATGCCTCATATGGTATTATCTTTATTAAAAACACCATTTATATTGAGCTTGTACCAACCAGCTCGAGGTTTAATCTAGTTGACTTTTAGGGTGATTTTTCTATTCCAGTTCGATTGACGATCTGTGAGTAACGTGAATTCTATAGCCTGGTTAATGATTTTCTTAAGGGATAAGGGGATAGTAGTATTGTTTATATTGTTGTTGTTTCTTGTAAGCCAGATATTCCAGATTATAAAGGGGAATAATTTGGTCCAAGTAATATAATTATTAGGAATATGGGGGGTTTCCATAGTGAGGGATTGAATCCAATTAGATTTGTTTTTTTTGGAGATTCCTAACATTAATGCCTAGTTTATGCCAAATAGGGTGGACTTGAAGGCATGTGAGGAAGATGTGTACAAGTGTCTCTGGTTCCATTCGGCATATTGTACATTTCTCGTCTATGTTTAATACTATATAATCTAGGTAGCTCCTAGAAGGAAGTCTATTGAGGTTACAAAGTCATAGGAATATTTGACTTTATTAGGGCAGTGCAAGTCCCAAATCCAATTTGTGTTAGGGTGATATGTACTATTATCTTCTATTAGATTATAACAAGAATTAGTGGAGAGATTTTGTTGTCACTTTTATCCTAGAATATAGAATCCTTAGTGCTATAACTAGGGATGAAAGTTGATAGAATTTTATTAATGACCTCGTCCGGGATGGCAAAGCTAATTTTATCAAAATTCCATCTTTGCCCAAATCTAATATCACATATCCTGAGAGAGCTTTCTACTTTGGTTAGGGGGCCTACTACATAGCTCCAGAGTGTTTTTGAGTTTGGAATCCATGTATTATCCCAAATGTTTAGGGTGGAAGAGTTGTGTATTGACCATGATATTCCTTTTTGGCAAATTTCTCACCCCTTAATGATATTTCTCCAAATGAAGGATCCTTTTCTATTAGGCTTGTGAGAGTAATTTTGAAGGAGCGTAAGTGCCTATAGGTTGGTTGGGTTATTAGCTAAGCTTTCTAGTAGGGTAAGGTTCTTCGAACGAGCTGTTCTTAACCCTAATCCACCTCGCTTTTGTTTTTAGTAACTAAATCCCAATTGACCAGGTGGAGCTTTCTTTTTTGGTGAGTACTGCCCCAAAGGAAGTTCCTTTGAATTTGGTCAATTTTCTTAAGAGTTCTTTGGGAAGCATTATATATTGCATGTAGTATGCTGGAATAGTAGAGAGAGTGGAAGATATTAAAGTGCTTCTACCCGCCAGATTTAATTTGTCAGATTTCCAGTTGGACAATTTATCTCTCATGGTATCAATGATGAATTAATAATCTTTGTGATTAGGATTATTATTGATAATGGGGAAACCCAAGTGTTTGCCAAAAGAGTTGTAGATTTTTATTCTAAGGGATAGGGAGATGCTTGTACTGGTTAATTTGCTACAACTTTTAGAGAACATTAATCTGAATTTTTTCATAATTTATAGTTTGTCCCAAAAGGTCACAAAAGTGCTTAAGGGCAGACTGAATGGATGATGAGGTCTTAATGTTAGCTTTACCAATGAGAACCAAATCATCCGCAAAAAATAGGTGCGATAAGGAAGGACTGTTTTTGCCCAACGTAATAGGATCCCACAATCTAATATCCACTAGGTGGTTTACATAATTTTATAACATTTCCATACATAAAATAAAAATATAGGGGGACATCGGGTCTCCTTGTCTGATTCCCCTACTTGGATGGAAATTTTTTGTTTATGATCCATTGACTAGGATAGAAGTAGAAGAGGAAGTTATACAAGACATTATAAGTTTGGTCAATTTAGGGGGATTTTTAAAGTATAAAAGGGTCCTGTATATGAAGGACCATTCTAATTTATCGAAGGCCTTTTCTAGGTCAATTTTAATTATCATAGTGCCTGACTTTCCTTTATTTTTTGAAGTTGATGGAAAAGTTCTTGGACTAAGATGGCATTATCACTAGCCCTTCTATTTTTGAGGAAGCTAGATTGAGCAAGGCTTATAATGGTAGCAAGGATTGGATTCAACCTATTTGCAATAATTTTTGTGATAACTTTATAAATCGTATTGCATAGACTAATTGGGTGGAAATTATTGCGATTATTTGCATTATGGAATTTTGGAATTAGGCACAGGTAGGTTGTATTAATTTTGGAGGAACAAATCAATCCCTAAAGGCCTTATGACAAAAAATCCTAACAGAATGCCCTACTATCTTCCAAAATTTTTGGTAGAAAAAGGGATGTAATCCGTCAGGTCCAGGGGATTTAAATGGCTTGAAGGAGAAAATAGCAGCATTAATTTCATGATCAAGTAAATGATTATCTAAAATGGAAAGATCTGTATTATGGAAGCTAGCTGGGCTGTGTCTAATTTGGTTCCAATTTGTATATGTTTGACTAGTAGTAAATGAGGAAAAATGATTTAGGGTATGATTAACGATATCATGGTGATTATCTATCCATTTTCCCTCGTTATTTTTAAAGAAGCTAATATTGTTTTGTCTCTTCCTATTTGAAGCACAAATTTAGAAGAAGCTAGTATTAGCATCTTCGTCATTTAACCAATTAATACGGGACCTTAGTTTCCAGTAATCTTCTTCTAGTTTAAGGATGTTGTTATAGTCCCTGATAAGTTTTTCTTCTAAATCTTGGAGAGAAAGTAACTATGGTTATAATGAGGGGATTTTTGGATGCCATTTAGTCTGGCTAGAAGAACTTTCTTATCCCTGACTATGTTACCAAAGTGGTCTTTGCCCAGGTTTTAATGTCGGCAGTAAAGGCAGCAGTAGCTTCTAACAAGTATTTATTTTGCCATTGATTTATAACAATGTAACTGAATTTAAGGTGAGTGCACCAAATATTTTTTTTCCAGATGGTGATTGAGGTTATTTAATTTTATTAGAATAGGTTTATGGTCTGAGTGGGTTTTTGAGAGGTAGGTGATGGTAACATTTGAAAATAATTTTAACTAATCATCATTGGCCAATACCCTATCTAAACATTCCATAATTAGTCCTTTTTTCCCCTATGATTTAACCAAGTGAACTTGCTACCTTTGAAGCCTAAATCTTTTAACTTACAAAAGTCCATGTGTTCCCATATTTTTGAAGCTCTGGAGTATTTAATGCGCCTACCACCTATTTTTCCATTGCTACTAGTAATATCGTTAAGGTCTCCCCCTAACATCCAAGGTCCTTTAGAATTAGTAGATATAGTTCTAAGGTTATCCCACATGCTGTCTCGATAGTGAATTTTTGTACTAGCGTAAATTGCTGAAAAGAGCCATTGAAAATTAAAGGGATGTACCTGTAAAAGAACATGAATTTCTTGACCATTCTTTGTGAAATGTTCCACAATAACCACATTGTGGTTATAAAGGATTGCCATGCCTCCTTATTGGCCATTCGCAGGGACCTCTATGAGCTCAGAGAAGTTGAACTCATTTAGAAGTGGTGCATGCAACAATATCCTAGTTTCTAAGAGAGCCACAATGCAGGGTTTGTGGGTGTCAATTAATTCCCTAAAATTGCGACGCAAGTCATCATTATTTGCACCCGTAACGTTCCAAAATATAATAGTTGTGGCTCTATTCATTAGAGGTGCTTGGTGGTGGTTGGCAGTGGACTCCCTCTCCATTGAGGTGTGGCTCTTCCTTCTTGATGGAACTAGGATTATTGCATGCTTTCCTTCTGTGGGATCTTGTGGTGGTCGAATATGCATCGAGAATTATTACATGGTGCTCGGGCATCTGAAGATGTATTTATTTCTCCATAACTCCGGGAAGAGTAGTATTTTTACCTCGTTTAGATCTAAAAATTCTACACTCATCTGTGTACCTTGTGGATGGGGTTCTTTTACTTCCTCTACTGGATGTTGAGGTGGATTCACATTTTGTCCTGGAACATTGACTGGGATGTGGGGTTCCAGATTCACTAGATCCATGTGAGGTAGATTGTTTGGATCCTGGAGTGCATGGTGATTCCAAGGCAGGAAGATAGGGTTGATTATCATGCTCTCCTCCGGTGGGAAGAAGGGCATGTTCATTGGGAGGTTGATGAACTGGTTGTGGGATTGAGCAAGGTTCCACTGTTCCTGCATGGCATCGATTAACATATGGTTCATGTGTGGAGCTAAGGGGTGGAGAATATTGTTGATCCATGCTTGATTGTGTAGTTGGTCATTGCTATGTGCATTCCTTCCGATATTAGCTGATCCAGGCAACGAGTATTTTGGATTAGGACTACCATCTCTTGGCCATTGATCTGGATATTGAAGGTTATTGCATGGCCTAGGATTCCTGCTTCTAGCAAAGAGCTTGGTTGATAGTTGTGTGGTGGGGGAAAGGGGAGGTGAAGAACATTGGTTGATTTGGTAGTGGAGGGGTTATGGGTGGAATGTTTTCCATTGAGGGAATTCTGCTTTGGTTTGGAATGTGGACTAGGAAGAACCTTCTTCTGGCTGCTAATGGGAGTCTTGCCATCCTTATATTCTTGCTTATTTATTAGGTAGGGATTTGTTATAGGTTTAGTAGAATCCTGAGCTACTGGATCCTCAATCTGCTTGGACGGAGAGTTACTAGGCGTGTGGGAATATATAAAATTTGGGGTGGATTTTGTTTCAGCCAAGTGTTCTAGGCAGTCTAAAATTTGGCTATCCTCATTTGCATGTTTATCCATGTTTAATCTAGATAGGGTAGGGTTAAGATCTTGGGTGGTGGTAATATCCATATTAGTGATAGTATTTAGAATTAATTTAGGGGTACCCGGGTGTATACCTAATTTGTTTTTTGTGGAAGTTTTATGTAATGATTGGGGTGTAGTTTCCAAGTTGGTTTTATCCTTAGACACGTGTAGGTTTTTGTATTTTGTACCTTGCATGCCCTCATTGAACAGGATTATAGAAAGATTTGTGGTTAAACTATCTTCCAAAACCATGGGTTGGTTATCTATCCTTTGGATAACCATGAAGGTATTATTGTCTTTTGGGCCAGCATGTGAGGATAAGTTTGGTGTATTTGTGGTTTTGTTCGTGGGTTGTCTGGTCCTAGGATCAGTAAATATAATATTGGAGTAATCAATTCCTATATGTTTGGTTTTAGGAATATTTAATTTATGGAAATTAGAAGACATACCTATGTCGGTTGCATTGAGTTTAGTACGAGTACCTGGATTGGCGACCTTGGCAATTGGTGGTGTCTTTACTTCAGTGTTCTTCTTTTTCTTGTTGAAGGTGACAGTCACCCAATCACTTTGAGTGACATGTTGTGTGCATTCTGATGGGATTCCTTTTTTCTCACTTTGGATGGAAGATGTTAAGGACATTGAGCATTTTAACTGGCTATGTCCTAGTTTTTCACAATTGGTGCATAAAAATTTTTCACCCTCATAATGTATATGTTGTTTGTAACTTCCGATATTGACAAAAGGCTTGACCGACATCTCCATAGAGACTTCAACACACAATCTAGCATAACGACCTCTTAAGGTAGAAGATGTACATGTATCAATTCTAAGTAATCTGCCAATTGTATTACCTATTTTTCGTAGAATTGTGGAGTCATAGAACTTAGTAGGAAGCTGGGGAGTCGGACCAAACTGCTGACTTTAATTGCTTAGCCTCACTAGCCACAAATTGTGGTTCCCATTTTTGCACAAGTAGGTGATATCCATTGATAAACCAATGGCCATTACTTAGGGCTATGGACATGTTTTCTTCCTTATTGAACTTAACGATGAAGTAGTCTGCCCCTAGGTCCATGAGGGTGAAGTTTTCTGTGGGTTTCCATAACCGATAAAGCTTCCTCTTCAAATATTGATGTAGGATACGTTTTCCCATTAGTTTAATAATCAGAGAATACTTCCATGGTTGATAAATCCTATGGAAGTCATCTACAATTAGTGGAACTTGTAGGTTATCATTAAGATCTTGGGGTGGCTGAAAATAGCTAGTTTGTCTAGGCAGATCTTGGGGTAGGCAATCTAGTTGCATGGGAGTATCTTGGTAAGGGATTGAGTCCGGATATGGGTGAGAAACTTTGGTAGTGGTAGAGTCCAATAAGAGGATATCCTTATATGATGAAGTGGGATTGTGAGGAAGGTGGTCAATTGGACTTGTGGGTGGATTATCATTTTCAACTGCAAGTTGAGATACCTTACTCGATAATAATGAAGAAGGATTAATGGATTCAATTCTAGACAGTATATCCAGTAGTTTTGGTGGAATTAAGGTAGAGAGGTGGTTGGAGGATGGTGGAATATCTATTTACGTTTGAAGGAGAGTCAGAAGAGGAAGCAGTGAGAAGGCAGGCGAAAAAGGGATAAGTTGCCAACAAATAAAGCTTGATTGCTTTTTCAGTGGGGAGAGAGAATCATGGAAGGGAGGGAGATTAGCTCTAGGGTGTAGTGGTGGATAGGGTGGTAAATAGTTCTGGTTGGTTCAGATTTTTTAATTATTAAATTAAATTAATGGTGTCTGGTTTATAAATTTATAAACCAAACCAAACTAATAAAGTCAGATTTGTAAATATTGATTTTTCTCGAGTTTTCAGATTTTATTTGTTAAAGTCTTTATAGCACAGAATATGTAATTTGTGCTCCAAATATTTCGTTAGCCCTATTAAGAAACAACTATATGATGTATTTTTCAAGAAAATAACACAATAATATAAGATAAGTCATAGCATAAAATATTCAATAACAAAGATACCTGGGTATTCAAACTACATATTTCTTTTGTTAAATACTTAAAAGTTATAATTGAGTACCTAACACTGTCAAGAACAACAATTATATTCCATAAGATAATTCAAATTTTAATTAATTAGAAGCAGAACAAATTATAAATTTAATATATAATTTATAATTAACCAACTCATGAAGTGAATATAATCTAAAATTCAAGATTTTTACTTTTTCCTAAAATAATAAAGATAGANAAATTATACCCCATACGTAAATGCAGAATTAGATAAACTACAAGATCTCAAAACTTTAAATCATAAATCTAATGCTTACGAAATATTCATCCTAATATAAAAAAAAAAATTAAAAAGTCACCTTTTGAACGTAAACCTACGATTATTCTTGACCTCTCTCGAGAATTGAAAAACATAATTGTTCTCCTAAAACCAATGAATTAGACCTCAATGTATTTTTAAAAATGTTCTCTGATTTAAATAACTTTTTTCTGGAATCACCTTAAAAGACGATAATGAGAGAGTACGAATTCTACTAATTGACCTCAACTTGCTTGAGATTGAGACTACTCGTCGTTACTTGTATTAGTTAAAACCTACTAAATATGTCATTTAGGAGTCTCTCAAGAGGTTAACAATTTGAAAGAGTAAAAAGCACAAAAGAAAGAAATTTAAACAAGGAGACACGATTTATGCAATGAAAAGCTATTATGCTAAACGTAATTCTTTTTCAAATTACTCGGAAAGATAATAAAGATATAGACTCCAACATTCGTGAACCTTCTTAAATTGTTTTATTCCAGGTACTGAAACTACATGAAAAAATATTATATATTCTAAACGTGATTCTTTTACAAATTACTCTAAAAGACGATAAAGATACAGACTATTAAACATTCGTGAACCTTCTTAAATTGTTTTATTGCAAGTACTAAAATTACATGAAAAGTTATTATGCTAAATGTAATTCTTTTTCAAATTACTCGGAAATGTGATAAAGATATAGACTATCCAACATTCGTGAACCTTCTTAAATTGTTTTATTGCAAGTATTGAAACTACATGAAACGATACTATATATGCTAAACGTAATTCTTTTTCAAATTACTCGGAAAGATGATAAAGGTATAGACTATCCAACATTCGTGAACCTTCTTAAATTGTTTTATTGCAAGTACTGAAACTACATGAAACAATATTATATATGCTAAACGTGATTCTTTTACAAATTACTCGGAAAGATAATAAAGATATAGAACCTTCTTAACTTGTTTTATTGTAAGTACTAAAACTACATGAAAAGTTATTATGCAATACGTGATTCTTTTTCAAATTACTCGGAAAGATGATAAAGATACAAACTATCAAATCAGGAAGTTCTTTCATCAACCAATGGAAAGCTTTGGGTCTTTGAAACACATGTGCTTGTTTACAGTTTCGACATACATATTAAGAAAAAGTCGTTTGATTGCATTAATTATATATAAAGAGTATTGATCAGATTATTCTTATCTTTTTAAAAAAATAAGTAATGACTATATATCTTATTTGAGTAGTAAATAATTAGTTTTGTAGCTCTTTACAAATTTATTTTTACACAGGAGAGGTTTATCTGACTTGTATACATAAGAGATCTAAAAAGGTTATTTTTTTAAAATTATAAATTATTAAAGGGTATGATGTAAAAATAAACACACACAAAAAAAGATGTCATCTTGTCTTAATTTTATTTTATAAAGTATTCCTAACAAATATTTTGGACCGATTTTTTTTTTACTAAACTAACATTATCACAGTTGTATACCCACCTCCAAAATAATAGATAGAAATACCGTAAATATGGATGAGCAAGCTTTGTACTTATGTCGTGTTGAAGTTTTCAAATTTCAAAGGAATAAAATGTTACGTCCCGCAATATTACGTCTATATTATGTCCCCCTTTATTATATTACGATGATGTTACGCCTTGAAGTACTACATTACGATGATGTTACGCTTCGTAGTATTAAATTACGATGATATTGCACCCTGTGATATTGTACGTTGAATTTGTCGTAAGGTAATTGACATCAGTCCAAGAAAAAGATTATTTGGAGATTATAAGGACTATGCTATTTCAAACAAGTGATGAGTAAATTTGTGAAGGTAAGAGGGGAAGCAAGTCAAAGAAAATGACTTTTCGTCCAAATTCTTTGACACATTAAGATAAAATACTGGCCGAGCGTTAATACCCGATATTTATGGACTAGTACCGGACAAGGTACCACATGACCATGTTAGTATGATATATATATATATATATATAAATATTAAAAATAAGTAAAATTTTAAGTAAGTTGAGACAATTCTTAATTATGCGGGTAATTGGTTAATTACCGAGTAACAGAACACTACCTAAATATTTAATAAGTAGATAAAAATTAAACCTTTCCACCCTATCCCCACGTGACAGCAAGCCACCCTTAAAAGAAATGTCTCTTAGTCATTTCTTATGAAGTGACAAACTAATGTGAAGTCTTACATATCAAAGACTAATATAAAACTAATGTAAAGTTTTACATTCCAAATGTTTTCCATATCAAGGACTTCCATCAGAAATAGGGGGCGTGACAAAGAGGGAACGTTAGCCATTTTTTAAAGGCTTTCAATCAAAATTCATTCTCAAAACACTTCAGTCAAATCACTAGTTTGATAACGTGATTTCTTAACCAAAATCCGATGAGGTTTCTTAGCACAATTAGCAACGCGAGATTTAAGGATTCTAAGGGAGTGCGGTGCAATCTTTTCCAAGAATATCATATGTATTTTTCTCTACTACTCCAGGTATGTTAAGGCTAAGTCCTTCTTTCATTTTGCATGATCTCGTAATTACACGAGTTTGATAACAAGGCATAAAGAAAAATTCATATCCCGGAATTTACGTATATTTTGCTAGTCTCGCAAGTTACAATATTCTCTTTATCGGGACTTCATATTCAATTGAGTATTTACTTTTTTCCATTCCTGAGAGCAGAGAATCTATATATACCGTATTACAGTATTTTCATTACCATCTAGTTATAATCGATGGGCTTATATACCGAGCCTACTGTGGCTGAGCGCCTATGAGCGAGCCCAGTGGCCGAGATACAGAGCCTAGTAAGGCCGAACGCCTATGAGCGAGCCTACTACGACATAGCAGTTATATATATATATATATATATATATATATATATATATATATATATACCAAGCCTTATAGGGTCGGACAACTATTTTACTTACTATATTGAGAGAGTTGAGTCAGTATCAGCAGATAAGCATATCTTTAGATTATATTTGATTCCCAGTTGCTTTCAGATATTATATTATCAGTTCAGTTTAAGCTTTCAGTATATTGCGTTACATACTCGGTACATTATTTTGTACTGACGTCCCTTTTCTGGAGGCGCTGCATTTCATGCGTGCAGGTTCAGACAGACAGACGGGTAGACCTCCTCATTAAGTGTTGCCCGAGTTCAGCTTGATCGGTAAGCTCCATGCCTTTCGGAGTTGCCGGGTCTAGAGCTTTATGTATATCTTTTATATATATATATATAGGCTTGTAGACATATCCTGTCAGTTAGTGCAGTATGTTGGGCTTGTAGGCCTTTTACGTATATTTTATTGGTTTTCTAGCTGTAGTAGTTATGACGGCCCTATCGGTCCAGCATTATAGTAATGTTTAGTCAGTATTTGCAACTGTCTTGCAATGTGGTACATGGACAAAGTATGACATTATATGTTTAGAGTCCCTTAGTCTCAAGTTGGTACGCAAGGATAGGTAAGGCACTGGGTGCCGGTCTCTCCCCCCAAGTTTGGGCCATGACAAAGTGGTATCAAAGCAGTTCTGTCCTAGGGGGTCTACAAGCCGTGTTAAGTAGAGTCTTGTTTATGGGTGTGTCGTGCACCACACTTATAATCAGGAGGCTACAAGGCATTTAGGAATGTCACTCTTTCTTCTTACTCTAGATCGTGTGATAGGTCTCAATTATAAAAATTCAAACTCCTAACTTTTATTCGTAACAAAACATACCTACATCCAGAAAGACAGTTGGTAAGAGATTGAATGTGGCTATGGAAGAGTTGAGTCAGAGGAACTCGATTTTGCGTCATGCTTATGATGAGTAAATATAAGGTCTCCAGCAGAACATATGGATACTAAGATATGTAAGCTTCTTGATAAGGATCCCTAAGGTAGGAATATCTATCCACTCTTATGGGAGGAATAAGAGAATCGGAAAGTAGACATAAGTTCCAGCAAGTAAGAGAAGCAAGGTGAAAAAGGGTATCATGTACCAAATTAATCAAAATTATCGGTATTTTCAACTCAGTCAGAGAGATAAGCATTTTGAGTTACCTTCAATAGTAACAGAGGTATGTACAACTGGTCACACCCATTCCAGTTACGCCCTATGAGGGTTAACATAAGTAGTATAAGAGGAGGACGGGACATCAGGATCTGGCTGGGGTTAGAATAACCCAAAATGATGGATGAATTGTTTGGGTCAGTTGACATCTCCGAAGAATATTGCAAATTTGCTAATACATCTCCTCGTGAGATACTAGATGTTGCACTCTAAAATAGTACAACTAGATATGGGCACTACAAAGATAGGTACTGAAAGTCTGGGAGGGATAAATATTACCTTAGTGTGACTCTTGTCCCTAGTATAGCGATGCCGTGGAGCAACCCGAAGAGTCGATAAATGAAGCAAGGAGAGCTAAAAGCGAAAGAATGTTGTGTTGAGGTTTTCACAAGAAAGGGATAGACACAAGTATTAGCAGAAAAATGAGAAGAGAGATAAGGAAGAATTATGAGTGAGATGTGATACATGAATTATGAGTGAGATGTGATCACGAGTAAGGAATTATGTTATCCTTGGTATAAAAGGATTACCGCAAGGCGAGTAAGGGTCATTGGTGATGTGAAAGGACGCCAAAGATGATGAGAAAAAACATCTATAGGCAGGTTGTCATAGCTCCAACTCTTAGCACTCCCCTAAAGGGGGGAATATGGAATGATAAAGGAAGAATGCGATAAAAATGAAAAAGGGATGATATTGCACTTATCCAAATGTTACAAACATGCTATGATTCCAGAACGTTATGTAAGCACGACGTTAAAAAAAAGAAAGAAGTAAGGTTTCCTGCCCTGGATGTTATTGATAGATAAGGAGCCAGTACGTGAGGTAAGTTAAGACAAGGAAATAACCCAAGAAAGATTACGCTGAATATGGATATGAGAATGGGCCGACGAGTAGTTAGTAGTTGATTCAGGAAGAGCCTAGCCATGACTAGATAGGAGGTTAAAAACAAATCGACAGATCATTCAAGATAAATGTAATGAACCCTAACATGGGGAATTCAACCCCGCAGTAATGCCGTTATAATACTTGAGATATATTCAAATAGGAGTCGAGTTATTTAATGGTACCTTCATGAGTGTTACGGGGATAAAAGAAAGTGCCACGGGAAAGACAGTCAAAATATCAGTTCAGGAGCGACCCTACAAGCACAAGGGCATGGAGGTAAGCAACTACGGATGATTATAGGCAAGGAAGGACATCAAAAGGTCTGTAATAAGCTCACATCTTTACAAGAGTCAAAGGTTCTCCCTAAGTCAACGAAAGAAGGCTGCAACCTAAGCACAATAACCTAAAGAGGAAATGGTCGTGTAACAACAGTCTCACAACAACATTGTAAGTACTCCAAAGGAAAGTGGCACCTACCGTGGATGATGAACGGGAAATAGAATTAAAAGTAGTATTCAAAATCATATGAGTTGCACGAAACCTCCAGCATGCGTGGGAACTAAGACAAGATAAGTATGCACGCAACAAGGTGGCAGAAAGACCAGGAAAAGTAATAGCTTAGTTAAAGAAAGCCGAGAAGGAACAAAAGGAATTATTCAATCAATGATCCCGAGTTGGTGACGTTATGAATGCACTTAAGAGTTTGGAGTTTACCTGCAACATATACAACCATAGAAGATTCTGATATACGTTAAAAGAACGAATTGAGCCCAAGTCATTGACGAATAATTGAATTGTTAAAGGATTATATCATGAATATCCCGCAGCGCCTATGAAAGACTAAAGTAATAACTAATACCAGGAGAATAAAGGCTGAGTAAAAGTGGACCAAGAGAATTATAGACCTCAGGATCACTCTTAAATAACAGAGGTATAAGAGAGATAGTACAGTAGCCATATTTTATAATGTCTCTACGATGAAGCCAACTAAAGAGTACCAGCCTCATAAGAATTCACTATGAAGCTTACACCGGATTGTGTATGCATCAAAGGTACAAGTATTGTAATAGAGCTTCAGGTTGTGGAGGTAAATTATACCTATGTGGAAGGGAGATTATGAAAGAGATAGAATAATGTGAGGCAATATTTTACGATAAGTAAGGAAAAGGTAAACAACATACAAGATACTCAAATACATAAAGTTATGAATAGTCCATACTTCGGATAAGGGGCTAGAAGCACGGGGATTCAGTACCCAGGAATGATAGAAGCATCGTCAGTGGCATACCTTCCAACCTATGGTTTCTAAGTACTGAAAGGTCTAATTAGAAAGTGAAAGTAGAGTTAGAGATGATGTGATGTCTCGATGTTCCAGAAAAGCATAAGGAAACCGGTCACAAGCTAAAGTATGATGGAACGACAAGGTTTTAGAGAGACAAGAGTAAGAATAAGAAAAGGGCAAGTGAGAAGATGACGAAAATGGATAAGTCCGCCGGATTAAGCCTGTGAAAACAAGGGAGCTGATGGTTCCTCTAAGTTATAGAAAGCTCTGTATAGCCTGAATAGACTCAAAAGAGTCTAAGACTAGTAGCATTTAGAAGAGATGGAATGTTACCCTGGTAGTAGAATAAGGGTGTGATTGTGATAGATAAAGGATGACTTTTGGGCTTTCAATTGAGTAATGACTCAAAGAAGATTTACTAAATCGTAAGGGACTAAAATGCCCATATAGGGTGATTCACATTGGGATGCTATAAAGTATGGTTATGGAAGTATAGTATCACCCCTAGGTGGATCAATAATTACTCCAAGCTCCCCCGATGAGACATGATACCTAGCAGCGGTGTTACATAAGAGAACAAGTTATCAGTGGTAACTGATGGATCAACATTTAGGTGAATCAATAATAGATGGATAAAAGTTCATCAATATGAGATGAGATTAGACCATCGGTCTTAAGGATAAGCAACAAGAGTAACATGGAGTTGGTTGCAGACCTCAGTAATGATAAATCGAAGTAAGAACTATGGTATAGTATGACCTACGTAGATGTAGTAAAGTCATACAAATGGATAACCAAGTCTATGAAATAATATATAGCCATATTCGCAAGTTCTACAAAGTACCGAGCAAAGATCTTCAGTACACCTATAGATGTCCAGAGAGGCATTCTATTAAGCCTTTTATATTTTTACAAAGTAAGGCGTAGAGATTGGCTAAAAGCTGGAGGAAAAAGGAGTGAAGAGTCGCATAGGCACACTTACAAGGTCAGTATCATAGAGACTGCATAATAGAAGGTAGCAACAGCTACGAGATTGGAAGAATTCGATCACAAGTCATGGCGTGGGAAAGAGGACTAAAAAGGGAATTCCCTGGCCTTTGGATTTATTCACAGAACAACTGCCTCAATGACAAGGAGAGTATTAAGGTATTCACAAGATCCATAAGTTAGGAAAATGATAAGAGCATCAGCCAACATTCGAGGACGAATGTTCCAAAGGAAGGGAGGGGGGGATGATGTTACACCCCGCAATATTATGTCAATATTATGTACCGCATTATTATATTACGATGGTGTTATGCCTTGAATTACTACATTAGGATGATGTTACACTTTGTAGTAATAAATTACGACTATGTTGCACCCTATGATATTGTAAGTTGAATTTGTCGTAAGGTAATTGACATCAATCCAAACAAAAGATTATTTGGAGATTATAAGGACTATGCTATTTCAAACAAGTGATGAGTAAATTTGTGAAGGTAAGAGGGGAAGCAAGTCAAAGAAAATAAATTTTCCTCCATATTTGGCATATTAGGATAAAATACGGGCCGAGCGTTAATACCCGATATTTGTGGACTAGTACTGGAAAAGGTACCATACGACCATGATAGTATGATATATATATATATATATATATATATAAAAGGATATTTAAAAATAAGTAGAATTTTAAGTAAGTTGAGATAATTCTTAATTATGTGGGTAACTGATTAATTACAGGGTAACGGGACACTACCTAAATACCTAATAAGTAGATAAAAATTAAACCTTCCCACCACATCCCCACGTGGCAGCAAGCCACACCCTAAATAAATGACTCTTAGTTATTTCTTATGAGGTGGAAAACTAATATGAAGTCTTACATATCAAAGACTAATATAAAAGTAATGTAAAGTTTTACATTCCAAATGTTTTTCATATCAAGGACTTCTATCAAAAGTGGGGGCCGTGACAAAGAGGGAACATTAGCCATTTTTAAAAGCTTTCAATCGAAATTCATTCTCAAAACACTTCAATCAAATCAGTACTTTGATAACGTGATTTCTTAACCAAAATCCGATGAGGTTTCTTAGCACAATTTGCAACGTGAGATTTTGGGATTCTAAGGGAGTGCAGTGCAACCTTTTCCAATAATATCATACATATTTTTCTCTACTACCCCAGGTATGTTAAGGCTAAGCCCTTCTTTCATTTTGCATGATCTCGTAATTACACGAATTTGATAACAAGGCATAAAGAAAAATTCATATCCCGGAATTTATGTATATTTTTCTAGTCTCGAAAGTTACAATATTCTCTTTATCGAGACTTTATATTCAATTGAGTATTTCCTTTTTTCCAGTCATGAGAGAAGAGAATCTATATATACAGTATTACAGTATTTTCATTACCATCGAGCTATAATCGATGGGCAGGCCCCTATTGGGACACCTCTGATCAGATGGTAAGTTATGTACCGAACCTACTATGGTTGAGCACCTATTAGCGAGCCCAGTGGCCGAGATATAGAGCCTAGTACTACGACAGAGCAATTATATATATATATATATACCGAGCCTTATAGGTCCGGACAACTATTTTACTTACTATATTGAGAGAGTTGAGTCAGTATCAACAGGTAAGCGTATCTTCAGATTATCTTTGATTCCCAGTTTCTTTCATTTATTATATTATCAGTTCAGTTTAAGCTTTTAGTAAATTGCCTTACATACTCGGTACATTATTTTGTGCTGCGTTCCTTTTCTAGGGGCGCTGCATTTCATGCGTGCAGGTTCAGACAGACAGACGGGTAGACCTCCTCATTAAGTGTTGCCCGAGTTCTGCTTGATCAGTAAGCTCCATGCCTTTTAGAGTTCCGGGTCTAGAGCTTTATGTACATCTTTTATATATATATATATATGTTATGAGTAAGCTGTGGCCCTGTTCCGATCACAGTATATCCAGTAGTAGAGGCTTGTAGACATATCCTGTCAGTTAGTGCAGTTTGTTGGGCTTGTAGGACTTTTACGTATATTTTGTTGGTTTGCCAGCTGTAGTAGTTATGACGGTCTTATCAGCCCAGCATTATATTATTTTTTAGTCAGCATTTACAATTGTCTTGCAATGTGGCCCATGGCCAAAGTATGAAATTATATGTTCAAATCCCTTAGTTGCAACTTGGTAAGCAAGGATTGGTGAGGCACCAGGTGCCGATCTCGTCCCCCAGGTTCGGGGCATGACAAAACAACCTCGTTTTATGACATTTTCTAAGAAAATTGAAATGCATTTCTACGCCCAACATAGGTCTTGCTCCATTTGTTAATTAGCTATGTTCAAGACCTAACGGGTTAACTAGCCCTTAATTAGTCTGCAAATATACATGCAAATCTTTTATCCCATAACTTCAATCAAATGGATTAAATCCTTTAATGTTTCCTTTTCTACCAAGATGAAGATAGTTACTTGGAATGTTCGAAGGGTGAATAAGTTTTATAAACAAAAGAAGACAAAGGAGTTTATTGGAGAGAATACCATTAGTATTATAGCAATAATAGAGCATAGAGATAACGAGAGTAAAACTGCAAGTATAGTTAATAAAAATGCACCTGGATGGAGCTAGATCACTAATTATTCACTTACACAAAGAGGGAGAATATGGCTGTTATGGAATCCCAACCATGCAATGATAACTGAACTGGATGTGCAACCTCAATTTATACATGTTCAAGTGAAAGGGATAGCTGTGAACATTGAATATCACTTCACTACAGTTGATGGATTACATAGTATAAAGGATATACTGGTCTTATGGAAGCAACTGGAGAAAATGGAGTCATGGAAACAAGGACCCTAGTTAATAAATGGGGGACTTCAATGCCATATTGAATGTACAAAACAGAGTACATGGTACAGAGATGCAGGATGCAGAAACAAGAGATTTCAGAGAGTTTATAGTAGAAGCTGTGATGACAGAACTACAAATAATAGGATGATCATACACATGGAGCAATAATCACACATATAGTAGAATTGATAGAGCCATAGTCAACTCAAACTGGATGACTACAATGCCACCACTATCAATGCAAGTTATGGACCGTATCTTCTCAGACCATTCTCCACTTTGCATTGAATTGGGAAGGCCAGGAAACAGATGTAGGAAAGAATTTAGATTCATGAACTGTATAGCAGAACACCCTAATTTCACCAAGGTAGTAGAGGACAGTTGGAGGAAAACTAATAGTGCACACTATATGAAGGACATCTAGGAGAAGCTAAAGAATATTAAGAATTCCATCAAAGAACTGAATATCGAAAAGTTTAATGGGGTCACAGAAAGGATCAAAGACATTAGAGGCAAGCTTAAAAATGTACAGCAAGACATGAGAACTCCAAACCACCCACAAAAGTTATTTGAAGCAGAAAAAAAGCTGAGGATACAACTTGAGAAATGAGATTTGATAGAAGAAAGTATATACAAACAGAAATCCAGGGTGCAATGGATAAAGCTATGAGACTCCAATTTAGCATACTTCTTTGCAAATATAAAGAATAGGAGAGCACAAAACCATATCAAGGCTTTAGTGTCTACTGAAGGCAATATGCTACAAACAGAGAAGGGCATAGCTGAGGAAATACTCAAATTCTACAAGCAGTTGCTAGGAAATGCAAATACAATAATGCGAACAATCTAGCCTAATATAATGAGCACATGTCCTATACTTAATAGAAGGCAACAACAACACTCATTAGACCTTTTGATAAAGAAGAAAAATATTCGGCATTACAGGGAATAGATGAAGCTAAAGCACCAAGGGTAGATGGTTTCAATTCATGTTTCTTCAAAAGAGCTTGGATAACATTTGGGGAGGAGGTGACCAATACAATGCTTAAGTTCTTTGAAACTCAAGACATGTATAGGCCAATAAACTGTATTGCTGTTACACTAGTGCCAAAAGTAAAGAATCTATATTCTGTGAAGGAATTCAGACCAATTTCCTGTTGTACTACAATATACAAAATCATATCAATAATGCTACCCAACAAACTACAATGGGTTATGAATGACTTGATTGATAAAGGACAAGCTGCATTTGTACCTAGCAAGGTGGATCAATGATAATATTTTACTTAGCCATGAGATAATAAAGGGGTATGGGAAAAAAGGAATATCACCTAGATGAATGATCAATATAGACATGCAAAAAGCCTATGACCCACTAGAATGGATGTTCATGGAGAAGGTGCTTATTGGGTTGAATTTCCCTTAGAAATTTGTGAAAAGGATTATGACTTGTGTTAAAATAGTATCCTACTCTATTGTATTTAATGGTAAGGCAACTAGTCTGTTTGCTGCAAAGAGAGAGGTGAGGCAAGGGGACCCCCTATCTCCATATCTTTTTGTAATAGTAATGGAATACCTTACCAGGCTGTTGAAGACTCTGAAGAACAATCATGATTTTAACTATCACCCTAGGTGTGCAAAGATAAACCTAGTGCAGTTGGGATTTACAAATGACCTGCTCCTATTCTGCAACGGAGATGTGATATCTATAAATCTACTGTGTGCTTGTTTTGACAGTTTTACTAAGGCATGTGGGTTAGTAGCTAACCAAGGGAAAATCTCTGTTTACTTTAGAGTAGTGGCTCCTAACATACAACAGAAAATTCTGTAACTTTGGACTTCCAAGCTGGCACATTGCCTTTTAGACACTTAGGTGTACCTCTGAGCTCTAAGAGGGTATCAATTGGGCAATGTCAACCACTATTAGAAAAGATGACAGAAGGATCACTACATGTATAGCAAAACTGCTGTCTTATGCGGGCAGCCTGCAACTGATTAATAGTGTGCTCACAGCTATACAAAATTTCCGGTCTCAAACATTCATATTGCCTAAAAAGATCATTCTGGTGATTGAAGCAATTTGCAGAAGCTACCTCTGGACAGGAGCTACAGAATGTTCCAAAAAAGCTCTCGTTGCCTGGGAAAATTATGCTTGCCTAAGGTTGCTGGTGGATTGAACATAACAAATATTGGCTTATGGAACAAATCAGCTATCCTAAAACACTACTGGAGTCTAGGGAAGAAAAATATAGATTGTGGATTAAATTGGTCCACACATATTATATAAAGGGGAATATGATTAATGAAGTTAATCCAAAGCAGGCATCCTGGGCTGTGCAAAATATTTTCAATGCAAGGAAATATATTTAGGAGGCTAGGCTAACAGTAAAGGAGATTATGAGCAGTGACAAGTTCTCCATAAGGCAAATGTATAACAACATGCGAGGTGATTATCCCAGAGTTCATTGGAAGAGGCTGGTATGTAATAATCAAAGCAGTCCAAGGTCGTCCTTCATCTTATATATGGCTGTACAAAATAGGCTATATACCAGTGATAGTCTCATCAAATGGGGGATGCAGAGTATCCCGATATGCATTTTATGTGAGAAAGAGCAGGAAACCACGCAACATTTATTCTTTGAATGCAATATAGCAGCTAGAATCTGGCAAAAACTACTTACATGGCAGGGTGTTAGTAGAGCTGTAATGGGATGGTCTGAGGAGATAACGTGGGAAATAAATAATGCACGAGGAAAATGTGGAAAGCTTAAATATATAGAATACTTTAGTCGGGAGCATTTACTATATTTGGCAGGAAAAGAAATCTAAAATTGTTTAAGAACAAACATAGAATAGAGGATGTGATTGTAAAGATGATTATACAAGATATACACTGCAGAGGAAGCAAAGTACCAAGACTAGCAAAGCAGATGGCTAGCCTAAACTTCTATCCATGAAGCAATAAGGAGAAGGTCTAACCAGGTGCAACAAGATACGGGATACTAAGTAGTTAAGATTTCTGAATGTTAGAGTTAGTAGAAGAGGCTATAGATGCACGCTGAAGTTGGGGCTGCATGTCCAACTTTAGGAAGATAACATACCTATAAAGTTTATTCAGACAAATAAAAAGCTTATTTACCAAAAAAATCCTTTAATATTGTTCTCTATTTCTCACTTTCTCTCAAGAAGCATGATCGTGCTTTGCATATGAAGCATTCATTTTATGGGAGGAAGCAAGTATATGTTGGAAAGAGAAATGATTTAGATTTTGACACTTCAGTTGCCCATATATTTTTAGCAGTTCATAGATGTCGCGCCCCCCTTTTTTTTTTCCTCGCGGAATCGGGTTTATGACACTGGTTGGGACAACTCTTTCCTTTTGGGAAAGGAATTTGCATATTTTGAAGAGTCGCCACCTAAAAATTGTAACGGTGCGTTAGGGCACCTAAGAGGTTCAATTACAACTACGTTGCTAACTAGAGATTTGGGTAAGGGCTTGAAATTATCCTAAGGGGAAGGTGTTAGGCACCCCTCAGGATCCACAAGTGTGGTTCCCGGCCAAATGGTTTCGTAAATTTGTACAACTAGCAAATAACAAATAACGGCTCAAATAAGAGGGGATTTAAGTCTTGAGCATGCAGATGTTTTAAAGAAATAGTAAAGAAGATTGTCTTCTGAAAAGGATTTACGAGCTAGCATATAAAGGTATCCTAGGTTTATAATAATATGGATAACATCAATGCAATACCCGGTAATCACTCCCCGAAGAGGGGCTACACGTGGTATTAGCGCACCGGTCATCATATCCATATTCTACCCTTCCCACCCTGTAAGGTTATTAAAACGAGTGTTGGTCTCGACCTCTATTGCATTCTGTTACCCGTCCCTTCCTATCAGTCCCGGAGGAAATTAGGACTCCTATCCTAAAGAAGGTGCTAGGCAGACCCTCAGGTTTTAAAGGTAAAATTCTAAGACAACAAATAACAAAACAAGTAGGACTACAGATAAAGGAAACATAGAAAACATATAAAGGCTCAAACATTCTTGCACACACAGTACAAATAAGCAGCATGTCTCATACACAATTAAGGTCCATATTAATTCAGAATCCTAAAGCATGGTATCTAGGTGATAACACAAAGACAGATTATTGCATAACTCAGGGAGGAAGTCTTAATCAGGCTTGCCTACTGGTTTTAAGCATGCTGACAGTTAAGCATGATCACCAAGATAGTTCTGATTTTATCTTTTTAAAGTTAATTACCTAAGGCTTGCCTAAGTGCTGGATAAAATGCAACAATTATTTAGATTTGTTAATGACTCTAAGCTGTTTTAGCTAATAACATGTGATTCTAGGTGTGAAGATGTACAAAGACTAATTACCAGTTGCTGAGAACAGGTGACTGTTCTGTGTTTAGACTAAATGCAGTTAAATAGATACGATTCTATAGCCTGATATCAAATGCAGCATGATACATAATAACTTAAACAGGATTTCTAAATGCACATAAAATCATAACATTATGCACAGTTTCAGGAATAGCATAGGTGACAGATTTTAAATGTTATTTACCTAAAACATGATCTCTACGTGTATAGCATGATGAGACGTGATTACAACTTATTTATCCTAAGACAGGATTTCTAGTGAAATTTCAGAACATGGGCAGAATCACGTAATAACAACTTATTTCATTTTAATTATTTATCCTATAGGCAGGATTTCTAAGCGTGGAGATGTCGAATACACATAAATCCTAAGTGGCATGATATCTAATGCATGGCATGGTGTACCTAAACATGGCTGTGATTTCGCATTGTCAAAATAAATCTAGAGACATGGTTTCTACCCTTAATCATGCATATCACCCATCCATTTTCACTATCCGACCCCAGAGTTGTTTATAAATAATAAATACAAGCCATTGAATACGAATTACACAACTGAAATAGAAGGAAAATAAGAAGTTAACAATAGGGAGCCTACATAATAGGCTCAAGTCTCCAAGTCCTCAATGCTAGGTATTATTTCACAACCTTCCCTAAGTGCTCACACCCAGATTTCATAGCCAAAATAGAGTAAGTGCAGTATGGAATGGCCAGCCTCTGTGTGTCAAAGTTCAGAGGGAGCTCAAGGGTCCCAAGACAATGCTCACACAGAAGGGGCAAAACCTAGACTTCTAAGAGTATAGGTGAGAGTGCTTTTTTATTTTTTTAAAAGGGTTTAAGTAAGAAAACAGTTTTGAAAAAGGGTAAGTAAGAAAACAGTTTTGAGAAAGGGTAAGTAAGAAAACAGTTTTGAAGGGGGGTATTTGATTGGAATAGAAGTTCAAAATCATACAAAGGACTAGGGATAGTCCAACAATCACAAACAAGGGTAATGAGATTTGAGGGACAAATACAGAGCATGTTAGGGAAAACATGTAGCAGGCAGACACACATATAGGCATGCAATCAGGAGTTCCTAAAGGTTCCAAGGATTAGGGGTACAGTAAAGTACTAGTTTAGATTAACACCAAAACAACTATAGCCATGATTAAACTAATGTACCAGTCATAGGAATGGAGATTCACGTAAGAAGTAGGTGCTAAGTATACAGAAACATGCTGGTCAAGTAAAGCCTAACTTAACATGCAGAGGGGAGTTTAAGATCCTATATACATGTTGAATACTAAGTAAAAGAAAATTAGAAACACAATGAATTACAACAGTGATAGAAACATGTTGGTTTGAGGACTGAAATCTAAATTAGAACATACCGGTGAAGTGAAGAAAGCAGTAACACAAACAGGAAGTAGGAGATGCACAATAGTTAGCCTTGGCTTGCAGCCGGCTAACTTAGAATAGCAGTAGCTAGCACATAAGAGAGAGCATAGAGTTTTTTAATTGTGATAGAGAGATATTTGAACATATCAAATCCTGTGTCTGGAAAATAAGAGGCCTTGGTATGTATATTTTTGAAAATAGTAGTAAATAAGGTTTAGATCAAAGTCAGGCAGCAATTAAGGAAATTAGAATCAATCAGTTTAAGAATAGTATGGGTACTTCCTTAATTAAGGGAGTTAACTCTCCAACGGTAGGAAAAGGTTACAAGTACGGAAAGGAATCAAATAAGGAAAGATTCATACATAGTAAGCACATAGTAGGGAATTGGGGGCAAGTTCATTAAAGCACTACTGTAAGAATCAATTGATAGTAATAAACCAAGAAATAAGTAATAGTCGTAAATATTATCACTGGAAATCAATTAAAGAAAATCAATCACAGGAAATTAGGGATTCGAAATAGGAGTAGTACTGATTTAAGAATCAGCATAGATTATACAAAGTAAACACATAATAGGAGAGAGTCAGAAACCCTAGTGATTAAAAAATGGTAAAATCATACGGAATTAGGGGTTTACATAGGACAATGACATGCATCACTGAATAAGCATAATACAAACAGGAAAGACGAAGATTTAGAGGTATCGATAAACAATGAATAGAGATGAATCACAGATTCAACATTGTAATAGCAACCAGAAACCCTAACAAGAAATATGGGGTAAAACATCACGAAATTACAGAATAATCATGAGAACAGAGTGAACACATCGTTGTAAACAAACTCAGAGCCATAAGTGATAGCTAAGACTAAATGGTTTTTAACGAAATAACTCAGACACAAAGGGAAAAGGCTCGAATAAAGCTTAAACATAATAAAAATCATAAGATAATACTTAAAATATGAAGGGAAATCATTTTTGAAAAGAGGTTTGAAAACCCTAGTTGGAAGGTGAAGAGTCACTTCATGAAAAATTGGAAAACCTTTTGAAAACACCAAAAAGAGCTTGGAATAAGCCAAGATCTGTTATAGATCTATGAAAATCAGAGACTGATAGTTAGGGTTTCATAGAGACAACCCAAAGAGAAGGAGAATCGGCTAAAGTACCACTAGTTCTAGCCTAAAAATGAGGAAATCTTACTCGGACGGCCATGGATGGCCGGAGAACGGCATGTGAGATCATGGGAGGTAAGTGAACCACCTCTGGTTCCCTTGAAAACCCCAGGACAACATCAATCTGGTGTAGGAGGAGAGCCATAGGCTGGGGGTGGTGGTGAGACCACCATGGTTACCGACAAAGCAACAGTCGGAGAAGGGTCTAGGTTTAGTAGAGGGAGTCGAAGAGATGAGAGAGTTGAGAGAGATGAGAGGAGATGATGGCGGAGTGTCATGATAGAATGAGAGGGGAATGAGGGTTTCGGGTAGGTCGTTTAGGATTAATTAAGGAAAGGGGTAATTTGAGCCGATGATCAAAATGATCAACGACCAGGATTAAGAGGACCTGGGTCGGGTTAGGTGGAGGTTTGGGCTTGGGTCATTTTAATTGGGGTTTGGGCTAGTTTTAATAGGTTAGAATTGAAATTAAAAAATGGCTATTTGTTAAATACCCCAATAAAAATAGATAAATAATTTATAAAAATAGCTGATAATTATAAAAATAAAATTGATGCTTAATAAAATTAAATTAACATGATTAATTAGTATTTAAAATATAAAATGACTAATTATTTGGCTAAAATAGCATAAAACATATGATTACGGTATAATTGCAAAGTTATTGTAATTATAGCCAAAGAGTGCCAATCTGGCTAATTGTGAAATAATTTGATCTTACCAAGGCAAAAAATAATGTATTAAGTCTAGAGATGTCTTTGAAATCATTTGTAATGCAATTTATAATTAATTATTAGAGATAAAAATACTGGATAAATTGAAAATAAATTTGTAAAAATATGAGAAAATTATGAAAAAATACCAACTGTTATGGAAACCTGTTTTTGAAGGTATATATGCAAATTTAAAAAAAGAATTTGAGGAAAAATTGGGTATCAACAGCTGCTCCTCTTTACCCGGGAAGGATGGAAGAGTTGTCGGGTAAAGATATGATGGCCAATTTGACCGAGTGGAAATAGCTTGAAAGGTTCGGGCCGCACCCTGGTTTCTGAGCTGCCTACATATCCCTGGTTTTGTAGGAATCAGGCCGTATGTAGTTGAGGAGCCACCGACGAAGTATACCGATGAAGTTTTATAAGGATGGGCGCAAAGTGCAAGGTTGGGTGAACAAGCGGCTCACGGGGTAGTTAGGAGAACCGGGATGGGACCGCGCCTGCCATGACAGTTGTTTCTTGCCGGGTTACCTGCAAATGAGTAAATAATTCTAGGGGCATCGATCGCTTTTGAAAAGTAAATGGAGGTAGCATTTAACCTCGGAAGGCAGAAAGGTATCCTTATGCAAGATGCGAATGCAGATGCAGATGCAAATAGCGTTTAGTCTCGGAAGGCAGAAAGGTAGACTTACGCAAGATACAAATGCAGATGGAGACAACGTTTAGTTTTGGAAGGCAAAAAGGTAGCCTTATGCAAGATGCACATGCAGATGGAGATAGCGTTTAGTCTCAGAAGGCAGAAATGTAGCTTTATGCAAGATGCGAATGCAGATGGAGACAACTTTTAGTCTCGGAAGACAGAAAGGTAGCCTTATGCATGAAGCGAATGCAGACGGAGAGAGTGTTTAGTCTCGGAAGGCAGAATGGTAGCCTTATGCAATATTTAATGAAGGACAACAGAAATTCGTAGCTGGTGTTAAATTGCGGTAGAGCATTGTGATAATGAAGCATTGTTTGTGCTGATAATAAGTGTCGGCGTGATGAGTTTGAGGAACGATGTCTGTCTTTTGAGTGGATAATATGTCTCGGGGCTTTTGCATTTTTGTGCCTGCATCCCAGGAAAGATCGTGAGTTTTGTAAAGGGGAAAGGTTAGTTCGCATTCCTGCTAGCTTTTCTTGGCTCGTTTGCTTGATCAATATGATACTGCCTATATCATTGGGGTAGCATTCGCTAAACAAGCTGCTTAAAAAAAAAATAAATATGCATGATTTTTTAAGATATAATATATAATCTAAAATAGTTTTAGATGAATCGATGACATGACACGTCTTGAGACATTGCGACCTCTCCCACTGCAGAATTTTGAGGGTCCTCTGACTGCTGCTTGCGCGGTGATTAGCTGAACTTGCTTTAGAATTTTGAGGGTCCTCCTCAAAATTCTGCCCCAGTTGGCTGGTTGAATGCTTGTGGACTGCTACTCGCTTTAGAATTTTGAGGGCCCTCCTCAAAATTCTGCCCCAGTTTCCAATTACGAGAAAAATAGATTTTTATTGAATTGTGACCGAACCCATAGGGTTGCCTACGTATCCCCTCTTAAACGGGAATCAGGTCAGGCGTAGTTCAAATTGCATCACTGAGAAAGCATAAATATTACACATAGTAGTGCTTGACTGCATCTGAATTGATCGGTTTCGGCCAAACTTCTCCATCCATTTCTGCAAGTATGAGTGCTCCTCCCGTCAGCACTCTATAAACCATATACGGACCTTGGCAGTTGGGAGAGAACTTCCACTTAGCTTCATATTGATGTGGAAAGATTTTCTTTAACACCAATTGCCCTGGTGTGAATCGTCTCGGCCTGACTTTCTTTTTGAAGGCCCTGTCCATTCTGTTCTGATATAGTTGACCATTACATACTGCATTCATTCTCTTCCCGTCTATGAGGGCTAGCTGCTCATAACGGCTTCTTACCCACTCTACATCGGTGAGCTCAGCTTCCTGTATAATTCTTAGATATGGAATCTCCACTTCGGCAGGAATGACAACCTCTGTACCATAAACTAGCATATAGAGAGTTGCCCATGTTGATGTGCGTACAGTGGTGCGGTATCCCAATAAGGCGATTGATAACTTTTCATGCCACGTCTTGTGCCTTTCTATCATCTTCCTTAGTATCTTCTTGAAATTTTTGTTAGCGGCCTCTATGGCTCCATTCATCTAAGGTCTGTTTGCTGTGGAATTCTTGTGTTTGATCTTGAAAGTTTTACACATAGCTTTCATCAAGTCACTATTGATATTAGAACCATTGTCGGTGATGATTGACTCTGGAAATCCGAACCGACAAACAATACGGTTGCGGATAAATTCGGCCACGAATTTCGTAGTAACTGCTTTGTAGGAGGCTTCTTCGACCTATTTAGTGAAGTAGTCAATGGCGACCAAAATGAACCTGTGGCCATTGGAGCCGGCAGACTCGATTGGTCCAATAACGTCCATACCCCAAGCGGCGAACGACCATGGTGAGCTGGTTGCATTGAGCTCACTTGGAGGCACCTTTATCATATCCCCATGTATTTGGCAGCGGTGGCACTTCCGAACATACTGGATGCTATCTGTTTCCATAGTCATCTAAAAGTAACCAGCTCAGAGTATTTTCTTTGCTAAAACAAAATCGTTCATATGTGGTCCACAAGTCCCACAATGAATTTCTTACAGCAGTTTTGATGCTTCTTTTGCGTCAACACACCTTAATAACCCTAATTCGAGAGTCTGCCTGTACTGGATTCCTCCATTGTGGAAGAAATTGTTGAACAATCTTCGAGGTGTGCGTTTCTGAGTGGAGTTTTCAAGATCGGGGTATTCTCCTTTTGCCAAGTACTTATCGATGTCATGAAACTAAGGATTTCCGTCTGCTTCTTCCTCGACATGGGCACAGTAAGCTGGATGATTATGGATCTTTATGAGAATAGGGTCAATGAAATTCTTGTCCGGATGCTGGATCATTAAGGACAAAGTAGCTAATGCGTTAGCGAACTCATTCTGGATTCTGGGGATGTGCCGAAACTCTATATTTGTGAACCTCTTTCTTAATTCTTGTACGTGGTGCAAGTACGATAGTATCTTGGAATTCATTGTTGCCCATTCTCCTTGTACCCGATGTACCAATAAGTCTGAATCACCGATCACTAACAGTTCCTGGACGTTCATGTCAATGGCCATATTGAGCCCCAAGATGCAGGCTTCATATTCGGCCATATTGTTGGTGCAAGGGAACCTGAGTTTGGCGGACATCGGATAATGCTGACCGGTCTCAGATACTAGGTCTGGTCCAATATCGACTACCTTGAAGTTTGCTGCTCCATCGAAGAACATCCTCCAACCATCATAGGATTCTGCAATGTCTTCTCCTATGAATGATACCTACTCATCTGGAAAATATATTTTCAGGGGTTCGTATCCTCCGTCTACGGGATTCTCAGCAAGATGGTCTGCTAGAGTTTGTCCTTTAACTGCCTTCTGAGTCATGTAAGCAATGTCAAATTCGCTCAGCAGGATTTTCCACTTGGTTAGCTTTCCAGTGGGCATGGGCTTCTGAAAGATGTACTTTAATGGATCCATCCTTGATATGAGATATGTTGTGTAGGCACAAAAGTAATGCCTCAGCTTTTGGGTGACCCAAGTTAAAGCACAATAGGTACGCTCTAATAGAGAATACAGGGCCTCATATGGAGTGAACTTCTTGATGAGGTAATAAATAGCTTGTTCCTTCCTTACTATTTCATCGTGCTGCCCAGAGCGCAGCCGAAAGCTCCATATAACACGGCAAGATAGAGTAACAGAGGTATTCCTGGCTCGGGCGGTACTAGGCCTGGAGGTGTTGACAAATATTCCTTGATTCTGTCGAAAGACTTTTGACAATCATCAGTCCACTCGGTCGCAGCGTCCTTCTTCAGCATCTTAAAGATTGGCTCACAGATGACGGTAGATTGTGCTATAAACCGGCTGATGTAATTAAGCCTCCCCAAGAAACTCATCACATCTTTCTTGTTCCCTGGTGGTGGTAGCTCTTAAATGGCTTTGACTTCTGACGGATCCAATTCTATTCCCTGACGGCTTACAATAAATCCCAGCAACTTCCCAGCAGGAACCCTGAATGCACACTTCGCGGGGTTTAGTTTCAGATTGTATTTTTGCAATCTATTGAAGAACTTCCCCAAATTCTCCATGTGATCAGCAGCTTTGTTTGATTTTATAATGACATCATCCACGTACACCTCGATATACTTATGAAACATGTCATGGAATATAGCGGTCATGGACCTCATGTAGGTGGCCCTTGCATTCTTCAAGACGAATGGCATCATCTTGTAACAATACACTCCCCATGGCGTGATGAACGCCGTTTTCTCAGCATCTTCCTCATCCATCCAAATTTGGTGGTAACCAGCGAAGCAATCCACGAAGGACTGAAATTCATGGTTGGCACAGTTATCAATCAGAATGTGTATATTTGGCAAGGGGAAGTCGTCTTTCGAATAAAGACAAGTAATAGTAATGCTGTATAAATAAAGTAATGAGAGAAAACAATAGCAATAGATATCAGATTCATAAGAGAAATTTAGAAGATGCTTTGATAGATTGAATAACTGTTTTGAACATTGAAGATCTTTATAGCAGAAATTGAAAAATGCAGGAAAAGGAAAATCATTTAGCAAATAAAACAGTAAATAATGCTTGTTTTAGCCTTGCTACCCTGAGGCTCGTCGGCCTTTGGTTGTCTTGGTAGACCAGTGCTTGAGATATGTCCCCTTGATTACAGTCTATATGGAAGGGCCTTCCTCCCCCTCCTCCTTGACAACAACACAATAATCAATATCCTCTTCCTCTAGGAACAAACTCCTCATCGCTGCAAGTGCTTCTTCCTCGTATGAACCGTAAACAATGTCAACCTGCTTGAAAGTATACTCAAGATGAGGTATCGGCTTCTCCAAAGGGTAATAGGGACCGTGCCAAGGAGGCGATCGATCGTTGAATTTCCTGCCAAGTGTACTCATACCCCAGACCGAAAGTGGTGCCATGTTCCTTGAGCTTTATGGTCTTCGTGATCCCTTGGAGGTTCTTACCGAGATCTTTGCCTAGATCATACCCTCTCCAGTTCAGGATGCTCTAAATCTTGCTATCCCACCACTTGTCCTTGTCGATAGTATTGACCTGCTCAATCTGGTTGTAAGCTCCTTCGCTTATCTTCCTTTTTCCGTCAATTACCTAAATAGTTTGACGACTATAAATGGGGTTGCTACTGTCACCATGAATAATCACCTCTCAAATTTTATTGCCTGATGTAGCGTTGATGCTACGGCCCCAGCAGCATGAATCCAGGGTCGTCCCAACAACAGGTTGTAGGATGCTGGCAAATCTATCACCTGGAAATCCGCTTCGAACCAAGTCGGTCCCATCTGCAGACATAGACTGATCTCCCCCATGGTGGTCCTTTGAGAACCGTCGAAGGCTTTCACATTGATCGCCCCATCCCTTATCTCATTTATCCCTTTACCCATTTCTTGAATGTTATCAACAGACAGATGTTAAGACTAGAACCTCCATCGATCAAAATTCTTGTGATGAAATGATCTTTGCATTGCACGCTGATGTGCAGTGCTTTGTTGTGCCCCAATCCTTCAGGTGGTGGCTCGTCCTCAGAAAAGTGATTTTATGACTCTCCAGTACTTGGTCTACCATATTGTCCATTTCCCCACTAGTGATGTTGTTTGGTACATATGCTTCACTTAACACTTTCAACAAAACATTTTTGTGTGTTTCAGAATTCTGCAACAGAGAGAGGATGGATATCTGTACCGGTGTATTGTTCAGCTGGTCGATGACTGAATACTCCTTAGCCTATACCTTTCTCCAAAGGTCATCGGGACCTGTTTCGATACGGGGAGGCCAGTTGGCAGCCTGTTTGCTTGACTCAGCCACATGCTCAGGGGTGTAGACCCTACCAGTTCTCGTCATACCCTGTGCTGCGACAGCTTCCTCAGACCTGACCTTGCCTTTCCTTCTCGCCTCGGCTGTGTAGTCCCAAGGGATAGCGTTTGAATAGAAGGGTGGCGTGGTTGACATTGCCACCGGAATTGGTGCAGCCATCCTTACTTCAAACGGAATGTGTGTTCGGGGTGGCAAGACTGTGACCTCAAATGATGCTGGTGCATTTGCTGGAGATACAAACTCAACATCAATTGGCACTGGTGACTTTGCAGGTGGCGCTTCTTCAAACTCAAACGGTATAGAAATCTTCACCTCAGCGACCACAGATGGTTGAATATGGACTTTGATCGGTTTGAGAGTGATTGCGGGTTTCTTTGGGTGCCTTATGCGATCAACCCGATTGACCCCCAGGGATCCCAATCATCTTCTATTTTAATAATATGGATACCTCTACCCTTATGGTCTGGCAGAGGATTGCCGCGGACGTTTGGAGCGGGGTCTTTTGCCATAATAATCTTGTTGTCAATGAGAGCCTGTATTTTGTCCTTCAGAGAGCGGCATTCTTCGATGGTGTGTCCTTTCATGCCGGAATGGTATGCACAGGATTTGTTTGGGATAACCGACTGAGAAGGGTTCTCAAGGGTGGAAACAGAGATTTGTGTGACATAACCAGCGACTTTGATCTTCTCATACAGGTGGTCAATGGGTTCGGCTATGGCGCTGTATTTCTTTGGAGGGCGGCTATCAAAATTGGGACGAGGTCTAGCGAAGTTTTGGCGTGCAGAGGATGCTTGGTAATTCGGGGTTGGATGGTATGTGAGTGGAGGTGTTAGATAGGTTTGATATTTGAGTGGGGACTTGGCTCTTTGTGCAACCATTATGGATCCCACGTCTCTCTTCTTAGACACACCACCGGATTCTCTCATCCTTTCCTACGCCAACCAATTTTTCGCAATAGGTCCTTAGATGGACTCTCGGATCACCAGTACCATCAAACATTTTGAACTTTGGAGGTTTGTACCCCTCGGGCAGTTCGACATCAGGTTGGATACAAAGGTCTTCATAATTCAACCCTTCAATTCCCTTGGTTCCTTCAACACCCTTGACTCGGCTGGTCAGTTTCCTAATCTCCTCGGCTAGGTTCCTGATAAGTAAATCCTTTTCGTCAGACTCGGACGCCTGTGGGATAGGCAGAGTGGAGTGGGTCACGATTTCCACGTAAATGGGATTGTTATAGGTGTGGAAATGGTCTTTTGTGGGGTTTTGAGGTTCTGGGATGAGTAGTGAGGTGTTATTTGAGGTGTGGAAAACATTGCACTGCGTCAGGAGAGTTTGGTTCTTTGGGGGAGTGACGTGATGGTGAGGTTCCGGATGATTTTGCTGTCTTGGGATATTTTGTGGAGGTGCGGGTTTTTGAGAATTTGGGAGGTTGACATCGGGGACATTGAGGGAAAATGACAAATTGGCCAGATTCTGAACTTGATCGAGTTCTTTCTGAAACTTCAGCAATTTCTATTCAAGTGGTGACATGTTCTCATGCAGGACCTGAATACCTCGGCCATCAGTGGCCTCTACACGTTTAATCATATTCTCCTTTCTGGTGCCGCTGGACTCTTCCATCTTACTTTTGCCTTTGTCTTTGCCCTTGGGAGGACTAAGAGGAGGAGTAGGTGGAGGGCCCTTGGATCTGGTGCGATAGACTGATGATGCCAGAATGCACGAACTAACTTTTGGGGAGGGGAGTAAGAAAAAATAAAACAAAAGGTAACCAAGTCAGTAAGGATTATGAAAAGAATATTGCGGTATTTAAACACATAATGCGGAAACGTAAATCGCGTCCTAAGTTGGGAACATCTTTGTGCCCGAGGTAGGACTAGCGACAAATTGATTTGGAGAACTTAAAATACTAAATCCCTCATTTTATTGATAAGAAAAATAGTCAAATCCCAAAATGATAGACGAAAAATAAAAGTCACTATTGGTCGTTGGCCTTATTACAATGATAGAAAAATAAAAACACTACTATCTACTTGGTCCCAGAAGGACCTTCCTCAGACTCGACATTCTTGCTTTCCTTGTACAGTTTTCCCAGCTCGCGAAGTCCCAACAATAGGTAGGTTCTGGCTAGGTATCCTCCTGCAGCTCCCTCAACCTTTTGACAATCTTCAACTCTTTTGATGAACTTTTATTCGAGCTCGATTACACCTCGTTCCAAGTACCCTAGCCTCTTGTTGGCGTTGATAACCATGTCTTTCCATTCCTCGATCAGTTTTATGTTGGACTCATGTATCTTGTAGTGGTCATCCTCATATTCCCGGATCCTTTTTCGCAGTTGGTTGTATTTGACTTGTTCCTCGTCCCTTTCATCTATAACCTTGTGACCTCGGACATAACCCATCTTGCTCTGATCACCCAGATCCTCTTCTAACCAACCAAGATAGAAAGGGGTACAATTGGCGTGATACCTATCTGGTTCGATATTGTCTTTCTCAAGTATAACCTTGCAGTGCCACAAGTGCTGAGCTTGGCACATGTGAGGACTGTCATTATTTTGAAAGTCATCTCAAAGATGGATTATCTTCTCGACCCTAGGGATGACGTGCTTCATTCCTGCTTGCCTCATAACTCGAAGAGGGACGTAAGGGTATGTCTCCTTTAGACCAATCAGTATCAGAAATGATGCGTCTCAGGATCGAATGATGAACTCATCCGTTGGAAACCATTCAAACATCCATTGAACCTGTTCTTCAGTCGAGTTATCAAAAAGCTCAACCCACCCCTCAGCATTTTCAGGCTGAGCAAACATGTCAAAGATATAGTTCATCCGCTTTGGGTGATGGAAAGCGATGTGGTCATCCCATATTCTGCGTGAATATCCTGTCGATATTCGCCTTTTTGGAGATGTTCCATGAGCCAGAGTTGAAGTAATAAATTTCAACCTTCGAAATGCTTTGCTCCTTGTTGACACCTTTCTAAGGCTCGATATATGTCTGCAACGATCATGAGCACAATGCTGAAATCTTTCCCATTTACCCCTTCCATTATGGTCTTAGGTACCATGGCTAGCCTGGTATGGATCCTTTCCTTCTTCATAGGGAACACGATCAAACCCAAAAAGAAAACCATAAACACGAACACTCGGTGATGGACGTGTCCTAGGGAGGTGATAGCAAACTCGTCATGGTAGGTACGGTATGATTTGTTGTAGCCATACCTTTCATAGAAGTAGTCAAAAGGTATGTACGAATCCTCCAAACATACCAATTTCGCGTCCTTTTTCAGGCCCATCATTTTGAGGAAACTTTTGCCGGTGCGGTTCTCAGGCATCAACAACCCTGGAGTTTCCCATACTAGGTTTGCCAGCCCTCCTATATCTTCTATCAAAGGCGCCATTTCGATGTTTCCAAAGCGGAACACGGACCTTTCACGATCCCAGAACAGGGTAGCAACCTCTATTATCATTTTATTAGGCTGGATTTCCAAGAGAGACGGTAGATTACCCAAATTTTTCCAGATGATAGCTTTGTCGCTAGAGTGCAGATCCTCCCACCAACTTAACATTCTTGGGTGGATGTTGGAGACTATGCCGAATCTGGGGACTTCGTGTCTCATTTTTTCTGCAAAGCAAATAAAGTTAGGCCCTTACCCCACTGGACTCGACTATTTATCGCCAATAATTAGCAGGAAGCATTTAGTTCTCCAAATAAATGCACAGCACGTGAGGGCGTCCGTTTGGGTTTAGGGAAACCCGGTGGACTTTTGGATAAGGCTATCTTAAAATCTATCGTGCGGATGACACTTTAGCTAGGTTTGACCATGATGCATGCAATAGTGAAACATAGTAAGGTTTATATGGGGTTTTAGACCGATACCCTTGAGCGGACAACTCAAGGGGGAAAGGCACAGAACCGTCGACTGCACTACTAATCGACTAGTTTTACCGAAAATATGCCTTTCCAAATTTAGTGGGTGATAATATAGGAAGGGAGCAACCACTCATCAAGCGTTGCTATAGTATTTTGTTTGGAACGAGTGGAGTATGAATGTTGAGCATGATTTATGCAATAAGTATTAAAACAAGTTGTCACATATTTGCACGTTACAGAAAGCGGTAAAAATTGTAGTAATGATTAAAGCAGTTACAAAAAGAAACAAAGAGACATGTCAGTTTCATTTTTGAAGAAAAGTAAATACCCGAAGTAAACAGTTAATTGCATGTAAAGGGAATAGGAAATGGTGCAAGTATTTAAAATAAAGGCACAAATTCACGAAAAAATTTGAAATGGTAAAATCCTGGATATCCCCAGCAGAGTCGCCATGCTGTCGCGCCCCCATTTATTTTTACTCACGGAATTGGGTTTATGACATTGGAGTGGACAACTCTTTCCTTTTGGGAAAGGTATTTGCATATTTTGAAGAGTCGCCACCTAACGATTTTAATGGTGCGTTAGGGAACCTAAGAGGTTCAATTAAAACTATGTTGCTAACCAGAGATTTGGGTAAGGGCTTGAAATTATACTAATGGGAAGGTGTTAGGCATCCCTGAGGTTCCACAAGTGTGGTTCCCGGCCAAATGGTTTCGTGAATTTGTACAACTAGCAAATAACAAATAAAGGCTCAAATAAGAGGGGATTTAAGTCTTGAGCATGTAGATGTTTTAAAGAAACAGTAAAGAAGATTGGCTTTTGAAAAGGAATTACGAGCTAGCATATAAAGGTATCCTAGGTTTATAATAATATGGATCACATCAATGCAATACCCCATAATCACTCCTCGAAGATGGGCTACACATGGTATTAACGCACCGGTCATCATATCCATATTCTACCCTTCCCACCCTGTAAGGTTATTAAAATGAGTGTTGGTCTCGACCTCTATTGCATGTTATTACCCGTCCCTTCCTATCAGTCCCGGAGAAAATTAGGACTCCTATCCTAAATGAGGTGCTAGGTAGACCCTAAGTTTTTAAAGGCAAAATTATAAGACGACAGATAACAAAACAAGTAGGATTGCAGATAAAGGAAAGCATAGAAAACATATAAAGGCTCAAACATTCCTTCACACACAATACACATAAGCAACATGTCTCATACACAATTAAGGTCCATATTAATTCAGAATCCTAAACATGGTATCTAGGTGATAACACAAAGACAGATTATTTCATAACTCAGAGAGGAAGTCTTAATCAGGCTTGCATACTTGTTTTTAGAATGTTGACAATTACATGATCACAAAGACAGTTCTGATTTATCTTTTTTAAGTTAATTACCGAAGGCTTGCCTAAGTGCTGGATAACATGCAACAGTTATTCAGATTTGTTAATGACTCTAAGATGTTTTAGCTAATAACATGCGATTCTAGGTGTGAAGATGAACAAAGACTAATTACCAGTTGCTGAGAACAGGGGACTGTTCTGTGTTTAGACTAAATGCAGTTAAATAGATACGATTCTATAGCATGATTAAAGTACTAGGTTAGATTAACACCAAAACAACTAAGTCCATGATTAAACTAGTGCACCATTCATAGGCATGGTGATCCACGTAAGAAGCAGGTGCTAAGTATACAGAAACATGCTGGTCAAGTAAAGCCTAACTTAACATGCAGAGGGGAGTTTAGGATCCTATATACATGTTGAATACTAAGTAAAAGCAAATTAGAACACACTGAATTACAACAATGATAGAAACATGTTGGTTTGAGGAATGAAATCTAAATTAGAACATACCAGTGAAGTGAAGAAAGCAGTAACACAAACAGGAAGTAGGAGATGCACAATAGTCAGCCTTGGCTTGCAGCCGGCTAACTTAGAATAGCAGTAACTAGCACAGAAGAGAGAGCAGAACGTTTTTTAATTGTGTGAGAGAGAGAGATTTGAACAGATCAAATCCTGTGTCTGGAAAATAAGAGGCCTGGGTATATATAGTTTTGAAAACAATAGTAGATAAGGTGCAAATCAAAGTCAGGTAGCAATTAAGGGAATCAGAATCAATCAGTTTAAGAATAGTATGGGTACTTCCTTAGTTAAGGGATTTAACTCTCCAACGGTAGGAAAAGGTTACAAGTAAGGAAAGGAAGCAAATAAGGAAAGATTCGTACATAGTAAGCACAAAGTAGGGAATTGGGGGCAGGTTCATTAAAGCACTACTGTAAGAATCAATTGATAGTAATAAAGCAAGAAATAAGTAATAGTCGTAAAGATTATCACTGGAAATCAATTAAAGGAAATCAATTACAGGAAATTAGGGATTCGAAATAGGAGTAGTACTGATTTAAGAATCAGCATAGGTTATACAAAGTAAACAAATAATAGGAGAGAGTCAGAAACCCTAGTGATTAAAACAGGGTAAAATCATACGGAATTAGGGGTTTACATAGGACAATGACATGAATCACTGAATAAGCATAATACAAACAGGAAAGGCGAAGATTTAGAGGTATCGACAAACAATGAATAGATATGAATCACAGATTAAGCATGGTAATAGCAACTAGAAACCCTAACAAGCAATACGGGGTAAAGCATCACGAAATTACCGAATAATCAAGAGAACAGAGTGAACACAATAGAACGAATGAATACATCGTTGTAAACAAACTCAGAGCCATAGGTGAAAGCTAAGACTTAAGGGTTTTTAACGAAATAACTCAGACACAAAGGGAAAAGGCTCGAATAAAGCTTAAACATAATAAAAATCATAAGATAATACTTAAAATATGAAGGGAAATCATTTTTGAAAAGAGGTTTGAAAACCCTAGTTAGAAGGTGAAGAGTCACTTCATGAAAAATCGGAAAACCTTTTGAAAACACCAAAAATAGCTCGGAATAAGCCAAGATCTGTTATAGATCTATGAAAATCAGAGACTGATAGTTAGGATTTCATAGAGACAACCCAAAGAGAAGGAGAACCGGCTAAAGAACCATTGGTTCTAGCCAAAATATGAGGAAATCTTACTCGGACGACCATGGATGGCCGGAAAATGGCATGTGAGATCATGGGAGGTAAGTGAACCACCTCTGGTTCCCTTGAAAACCTCAGGACAACATCAATTCGGTGTAGGAGGAGAGCCATAGGCTGGGGATGGTGGTGAGACCACCATGGTTACCGACAAAGCAACAGTCGGAGAAGGGGCTAGGTTTAGCCGAGGGAGTCGAAGAGATGAGAGAGTTGAGAGAGATGAGAGGAGAGGACGACGGAGTGTAACGATAGAATGAGAGGGGGAGTGAGGGTTTGAGGTAGGTCGTTTAGGATTAATTAAGGAAAGGGGTAATTTGAGCCGTTGATCAAAATGATCAACGGCCAGGATTTAAGAGGACTAGGGCCGGGTTAGGTGGAGGTTTGGGCTTGGGTCATTTTAATTGGGGTTTGGGCTGGTTTTAACAGGTTAGATTGAAACGAAAAAATGGCTATTTGTTAAATACCCCATAAAAAATAGATAAATAATTTATAAAAGTAGCTAATAATTATAAAAATAAAAGTGATGCTTAATAAAATTAAATTAACATGATTAATTAGTATTTAAAATATAAATTGACTAATTATTGGGCCAAAATATCATAAAACATATGATTAGGCTATAATTTCAAAGTTATTGCAATTATAGCCAAAGAGTGCCAATCTGGCTAATTGTGAAATAATTTGATCTTACCAAGGCCAAAAATAATGTATTAAGTCAAGAGATGTCTTTGAAATCATTTGTAATGCAATTTATAATTAATTATTAGAGATAAAAATACAGGATAAATTGGAAATAAATTTATAAAAATATGAAAAAATTATGGAAAAATACTAACTGCTATGGAAACCTGATTTTGAAGGTATATATGCAAATTTAAAAAAAGAATTTGAGGAAAAATTGGGTATCAACAGCTGCCCCTCTTTACCGGGGAAGGATGGAAGAGTTGTCGGGTAAAGACATGATGGCCAATTTGACCGAGTGGAAATAGCTTGAAAGATTCGGGCCACACCCTGGTTTCTGAGCTGCCTACATTTTCCTAGTTTTACAGGAATCATGCCGTATGTAGTTCAGGAGCCACCGACAAAGTATACCGATGAAGTTTTATAAGGATGGATGCAAAGTACAAGGTTGGGTGAACAAGCGGCTTACGAGGTAGTTAGGAGAACCGGGACGGGACCGCGCCTTCCATGACGGCTGTTGCTTGTCGTGTTACTTGCAAATGAGTAATACAAACATATCGTGCGTAATTTAAACATGATGCGAATTCCCGTTTGACTATGAATGTTGTCTTTGGACAGTTAAAGATGACGTCTTTAGACCATGATGTGCTGGGCCATGAATTTCTTGATGCAGGATTCGCAGGCCATGAAATGATGTTCTCGGGCCATTAAGATGGTGCCTCTGAACGATGATGCCTTTGAATAATGATATGCAAACTGATAAAAGAGATCCTCAGGCCATGGCATGGTGTTCTCGGGCCATGAAGATGGTGCCTCCGAATGATGACGCCTTTGGATAAGTTGGCGATATTTCAGACCATGAAGATGAAATAATATGATGCTGACAAGGCAGAGCTTAGTCTTGCGAATTAAAGCGGCATAGATTATCCCAAAAGGAAAGCGCAGTAAATAATGCTAGGGGCATCGGTCGCTTTTGAGAAGTAAATGGAGGTAGCGTTTAACCTCGGAAGGTAGAAAGGTAGCCTTTTGCAAGATGCGAATGCACATGGAAACAGTGTTTAGTCTCGGAAGGTAGAAAGGTAGCCTTATGCAAGAGACGAATGCAGATGGAGACATCGATTAGTCTCGGAAGGCAGAAAGGTAGTCTTATGCAAGACGCGAATGTAGAGGCAGACAACATTTAGTAAGGCATAATGGTAGCCTTATGTAATATTTAAGAAAGGACAACAGAAACTCGTAGCTGGTGTTAAATTGCGGTAGAGCATTGTGATAATGAAGCATTGTTTGTTCTGATAATAAGTGTCAGCGTGACGAGTTTGAGGAACGATGTCTGTCTTTTGAGCGGATAATATGTCTCGGCGCTTTTGCATTTTTGTGCCTGCATCCAAAGAAAGATCGTGAGTTTTGTAAAGGGGAAAGGTTAGTTCGCATTCCTGCTGGATTTGGTTGGATCGTTTGCTTGATCATGATGATACTGTCTGTATCATTGGGATAGCGTTCGCTAAACAAGCTTCTTCAGAAAAAAATAAATATGCATGATTTTGTAAGATATAATATATAATCTAAAATAGTTTTAGATGAAACGATGACATGATACGGCTTGAGACATTGCGACCTCTCCCGTTGCAGAATTTTGGTGGTCCTCCTCAAAATTCTGCCCCAGTTTGCTGGGTGGACACCTCTAACTGCTACTCGCGCGGTGATTGGCTGAATTTGCTTCGGAATTTTGAGGGCCCTCCTCAAAATTCTACCCCGGTTGGCTGGGTGAATGCTTGTTGACTGCTACTCACTTTGGAATTTTGAGGGCCCTCCTCAAAATTCTGTCCCAGTTTCCAATTGCGGGGAAAAGTAGATTTTTATTGAATTGTGACCGAACCCATAGGGCTGCCTACGTATCCCCACTTAAACGAGAATTAGGTCAGTCGTAGTTCAAATTACATCACTGAGAAAGCATAAAGATTACACATAGTAGCGCTTGACTGCATGTGAATTAATCGATTTCGGCCAAATTACTCCATCCATTTCTGCAAGTATGAGTGCTCCTCCTGTCAGCACTCTATAAACCATGTACGGACCTTGCCAGTTGGGAGAGAACTTCCGCTTAGCTTCATCTTGATGTGGAAAGATTTTCTTTAACACCAGTTTCCCTGGTGTGAATCATGTCGGCTTGAATTTATTGTTGAAGGCCCTTGCCATTATGTTTTGATATAGTTGACCATGACATACTGCATTCATTCTCTTCCCGTCTATGAGGGCTAGCTGCTTATAACGTCTTCTCAGCCACTTTGCATCGCTGAGCTCAACTTCCTGTATAATTCTTAGAGATGGAATCTTCACTTCGGAAGGAATTACAGCCTCTGTACCATAAACTAGCATATATGGAGTTGCCCCTGTTGATGTGCAGACAGTGGTGCGGTATCCCAATAAGGCGAATAATAACTTTTCATGCTACTGCTTGTGCCTTTCTATCATCTTCCTTAGTGTCTTCTTGATGTTTTTGTTAGCGGCCTCTACGGCTCCATTCATCTGAAATCTGTATGCTGTGGAATTCTTGTGGTTGATCTTGAAAGTTTCACACATAGCTTTCATCAAGTCACTGTTGAGATTAGAACCATTGTCGGTGATGATTGACTCTGGAACTCCGAACCGACAAACAATGCGGTCACGGATAAATTCGGCCACGACTTTCTTAGTAACTGCTTTGTAGGAGGCTTCTTCGACCCATTTAGTGAAGTAGTCAATGACGACCAAATTGAACCTGTGGCCATTGGAAGCGGCAGGCTCGATTGGTATAATAACGTCCATACCCCAAGCGGCGAACGACCATGGTGAGCTGGTTGCATTGAGATCACTTGGAGGCACATTTATCATATCCCCATGTATCTGGCAGCGGTGGCACTTCCGAACATACTCGATGCAGTCCGTTTCCATAGTCATCCAAAAGTAACCAGCTCGGAGTATTTTCTTTGCTAAAACAAAACCGTTTATATGTGGGCCACAAGTCCCAACATGAATTTCTTCCAGCAGTTTTGATGCTTCTTTTGCGTCAACACACCTTAATAACCCTAAATCGGGAGTCCGCCTATACAGGATTCCTCCGCTGAGGAAGAAATTGTTGGGCAATCTCCGAAGTGTGCTTTTCTGAGTGGAATTTGCAAGCTCGGGGTATTCTCCTTTTGCCAAGTACTTATCGATGTCATGAAACCAAGGATTTCCGTCTGCTTCTTCCTTGACATGGGCACAGTAAGCTGGATGATTATGGATCTTTATGAGAATAGGGTCAATGAAATTCTTGTCCGGATGCTGGATCATTGAGGACGAAGTGGCTAATGCGTCAGCGAACTCAGTCTGGATTCTGGGGACGTGACGGAACTCTATCTTTGTGAACCTCTTTCTTAATTCCTGTACGTGGTGCAACTACGGCAGTATCTTGGAATTCTTTGTTTCCCCTTCTCCTTGTACCTGATGTACCAATAAGTTTGAATCACCGATCACTAACAGTTCTTGGACGTTTATGTCATTGGCCATATTGAGCCCCAAGATGCAGGCGTCATATTCAGCCATATTGTTGGTGCAAGGGAATAAGAAAGGGTGCAAGTATTTAAAATTAAGGTCCATATTAATTCAGAATCCTAAAGCATGATATCTAGGTGATAACACAAAGACAGATTATTGCATAACTCAGAGAGGAAGTCTTAATGAGGCTTGCCTACTGGTTTTAAGAGTGTTGACAGTTAAACATGATAACAAAGACAGTTCTGATTTATCTTTTTAAAGTTAATTACCGAAGGCTTGCCTAAGTGCTGGATAACATGCAACAATTATTCAGATTTGTAAATGACTCTAAGATGTTTTAGCTAATAACATGCGATTCTAGGTGTGAAGATGTACAAAGACTAATTACCAGTTGCTGAGAACAGGGGATTGTTCTGTTTTTAGACTAAATGCAGTCAAATAGATACGATTTTGTAGCATGATATCAAATGCAAAATGATGCATAATAACTTAAATAGGATTTTTAAATGCACATATAATCATAGCATTATACACAGTTTCAGGAATAGCATAGGTGACAGATTTTAAGCGTTGTTTACCTAAAACACGATCTCTACGTGTATAGCATGATGAGACGTGATTACAGCTTATTTATCCTAAGACAGTATTTCTAGTGAAATTTCAGAACATAGGCAGAATCACGTAATAGAAACTTATTTCATTGTAATTATTTATCTTATAGGCAGGATTTCTAAGCGTGGAGATGTCGAATACACATAAATCCTAAGTGGCATGATATCTAATGCATGGCATGGTGTACCTAAATATGGCTGCTATTGCGCATAGAGAAAATAAATCTAGAGGCATGGTTTCTACCCTTAATCATGCATATCACCCATCCATTTCACTATCCGACCCCAGAGTTGTTTACAAATAATTATTACAGGCCATTGAATACGAATTACACAACTGAAATAGAAGGAAAATAAGAAGTTAACTATAGGGAGCCTACAGAATAGGCTCAAGTCTTCAAGTCCTCAATGACAGGTATTATTTCATAACCTTCTCATAATTCGGGTGTGTCAGAGTTCCCTAAGGACCTCAAGGGCTCCCGGGCAGTGCTCACACCCAGATTTCATAGCCAAAATAGAGTAAGTGAAGTGTGGAATGGCCAGCGTCTGTGTGTCAAAGTTCAGAGGGAGCTCAAGTTTCCCAAGGCAATGCTCACACAGAAGGGGCAGAACCTAGACTTCTAAGAGTATATGTGAGAGTGATTTTTTAATTTTTTAAAAGGGTTTAAGTAAGACAACAGTTTTCGAAAAGGGTAAGTAAGAAAACAGTTTTGAGAAAGGGTAAGTAAGAAAACAGTTTTGAAGGGGGAAATTTGATTGGAATAGAAGTTCAACATCATACAAAGGACCAGGGATAGTCCAACAATCACAAACATGGGTAATGGGAATTGAGGGACAAATACAGAGCATGTGAGGGAAAACATGTAGCAGGCAGACACACATATAGGCATGCAATCAGGAGTTCCTAAGGGTTTAGAGGATTAGGGGTACAATAAAGTACTAGGTTAGATTAACACCAAAACATTTAAGGCCATGATTAAACTGATGTACCAGTCATAGGCATGGAGATTCACGTAAGAAGTAGGTGCTAAGTATACAGAAACATGCCGGTCAAGTAAAGCCTAACTTAACATGCAGAGGGGAGTTTAGGATCCTATATACATGTTGAATACTAAGTAAAAGCAAATTAGAAACACACTGAATTACAACAGTGATAGAAACATGTTGGTTTGAGGACTGAAATCTAAATTAGAACATACCAGTGAAGTGAAAAAAGAAGTAACACAAACAGGAAGCAGGAGATGCACAATAGTTAGCCTTGGCTTGCAGCCGGCTAACTTAGAATAAAAGTAACTAGAACAGAAGAGAGAGCAGAGAGTTTGTCAGGCAACTATTAAGGGAATTAGAATCAATAAGTTTAAGAATAGTATAGGTACTTCCTTAATTAAGGGAGTTAACTCTCCAACGGTAGGAAAAGGTTACAAGTAAGGAAGGAATCAAATAAGGAAATATTCATACATAGTAAGCACAAAGTAGGGAATTGGGGGCAGGTTCATTAAAGCACTACTGTAAGAATTAATTGATAGTAATAAAGCAAGAAATAACTAATAGTCATAAAGATTATCACTGGAAATCAATTAAGGAAAATCAATCACAGGAAATTAGGGATTCGAAATAGGAGTAGTATTGATTTAAGAATCGACATAGGTTATACAAAGTAAACACATAATAGGAGAGAGTCAGCAACCCTAGTGATTAAAACAGGGTAAAATCATACGAAATTAGGGGTTTACATAGGACAATGACATGAATCACTGAATAAGCATAATACAAACAGGAAAGGCGAAGATTTAGAGGTATCGATAAACAATGAATAGGGATGAATCACAGATTAAGCATGGTAATAGCAACCAGAAACCCTAACAAATAATATTGGGTAATACATCACGAAATTACAGAATAATCAAGAGAACAGAGTGAACACAATAGAACAAATGAACACATCGTTGTAAACAAACTCAGAGCCATAGGTGAAAGCTAAGACTTAAGGATTTTTAACAAAATAAATCAGACACAAAGGGAAAAGGCTCGAATAAAGCTTAAACATAATAAAAATCATAAGATAATACTTAAAATATGAAGGGAAATCATTTTTGAAAAGAGGTTTGCAAACCCTAGTTAGAAGGTGACGAGTCACTTCATGAAAAATCGGAAAACCTTTTGAAAACACCAAAAATAGCTCAGAATAAGCCAAGATTTGTTATAGATCTATGAAAATCAGAGTCTGATAGTTAGGGTTTCACAGAGACAACCCAAAGAGAAGGAGAACCGGCTAAAGAACCACTGGTTCTAGCCGGAAAATGAGGAAATCTTACTCGGACGGCCATGAATGGCTGGAGAACGGCATGTGAGATCATGGGATGTAAGTGAACCGCCCCTGGTTCCCTTGAAAACCTCAGGACAACATCAATCCGGTATAGGAGGAGATCCATAGGGTGGGGGTGGTGGTGAGACCACCATGGTTACCGGCAAAGCAACGGCCGGAGAAGGGGCTAGGTTTAGCAGAGGGAGTCGAAGAGATGATAGGGTTGAGAGAGATGAGAGGAGAGGACGGCGGAGTGTAATGATATAATGAGAGTGGTAATGAGGGTTTGGGGTAGGTCGTTTAGGATTAATTAAGGAAAGGGGTAATCTGAGTCGTTGATCAAAATGATCAACGACCAGGATTTAAGAGGACTTGGGCCGGGTTAGGTGGAGGTTTGGGCTTGGGTCATTTTAATTGGGGTTTGGGCTGGTTTTAATAGGTTAGAATTGAAATGAAAAAATGGCTATTTGTTAAATACCCCATAAAAAATAGATAAATAATTTATAAAAATAGCTGATGATTATATAAATATAATTGATGCTTAATAAAATTAAATTAACATGAGAAATTAGTATTTAAAATATAAAATGACTAATTATTGGGCCAAAATAGCATAAAATATATGATTATGCTATAATTGCAAAGTTATTGCAAATTATAGCCAAAGAGTGCTAATCTGGCTAATTGTTAAATAATCTGATCTTACCAAGGGCAAAATTAATGTATTAAGTCAGGAGATGTCTTTAAAATCATTTGTAATGCAATTTATTATTAATTATTAGAGATAAAAATACTAGATAAATTGAAAATAAATTTGTAAAAATATGAGAAAATTATGGAAAAATACCAACTGTTATGGAAACCTGATTTTGAAGGTATATATGCAAATTTAAAAAAATAATTTGAGGAATTATTGGGTATCAACAATAGCTTTGGAAGGAGAAAGGGCTTAGCCTGCAATACAATTGGGCATTTCTCAGATTGAGATATTTCTATTAAAAAATATATGCCATATAGTCAGAAACAGTAAAACTGAGTCAGACATGCTACAATGAAGTCAAGGGGTTCAACTGAACTTCATGTTTTCGGCTCAACCTTACATATGCCAAAAACTTAGCTGAACCCATTGATTTGTACAATCTAAATTTGCAAGCGCTCAAGAGGAAGATAACATTAATATTTCTCCCAGTTACAGTTTATGTGAACTTTTTCGTTTTCTAAGAGCCAGTTCGACTAATATTTGAAGCTAAATTGAATTACATTAACTTAATATTATAAAGTTAAAATTTAATTATTCATGTTGGGTGTGAAAATAAAGAAGCATATTGGTAGATGAAAAGATGAGGAGTCTACATATAAAGTGTAGAGATCTCTTAATCGTATGAGGCCTTTTGGAGAAAAATCGTGCAGGTTTGGCCCAAAGAGAACAATACCACACCATGTTAAGTGTATCTTTGGGGGCTTTTAGTCCAACAAATGGTACCAGAGCCAATGGTTTGGTATCTATGGAGAAGGCAGAGTGTGGTGTAGGAGCCGGCTTAATGCATTTGCCCGTCTATAAGGTTTACGACGACCTTTACACGTAGCTTTAAAGGTGCATACACAACCTTTGGACTTTGGTGACCGTAAACACTCATGATCATGTGGGTGAAACACAATTAATCTCCAAATTAGCCCATGAATGCTGATAGGTCATGTGGAACTTAGTTCAAGTGAGAGATTGTTGGGTGTGTGCATAAACAAAGTCTCACATGGAAAGTAGAAAGAAAAAAATAAAAGAAAATGATTCAAGCCACAAATAACAAATCTTCATTTTAGCTTGAATTATCTTCATCAATAAGAACAACGTCTCTTTGTCTTTCCCTCGACCCTCACAAAGGCTCTACTGAGTAATAGACACACCAATCAAGTCTAGGCAATGCCTAAACTTGTTGGTCCTGACTACCTTGGTCATCATATCTGCTGGATTATTATGTATAGACACTTTCTCCATATTAACAAACCCTTTGGACATAATGTCTCGAATAAAGTGATATCTGACTTCAATATGCTTCGTTCGCGCATGAAACATTTGATTATGTGTAAGTCTAACTGCCACAAAATACATGTGTCTTCTTTTGTGCCAGTCCAAGATCACTTATCAAGCCTTGTAGCCAAATAACTTCTATCGCTGCTTCCATAATGGTCATATACTCATACTCTATGGTAGAAAAAGCAACAACAGACTGCAATGTTTCATTTCAATTGATGACACTATCAGAAAGAGTAAAAACATAACCTTTAAGTGATCTTCTCTTATCCAAGCCCTGCATAATCTGAATCGACATAGTCAACTATGATTTCACTCAGCTTGTCTTTGTAAAAAGTCAAGCCTACATCAACAGTACCCTTCAGGTATCTCAAGATTCACTTCAGTATTTCTTGCCAATGTTTTTTACCAAGATACATCATGTTTTTACTCATAATTCAAAAGCTATATGAAAAGTACTATAAATTGTAATTTTTCTCATGTTAATATGATGAAAAATGTATTTTATATATTGATCAAAGGTTACATAATTTGAATCTCGCAAAGCAAAACGATTCCAAAAAGCTGGAACCGGGGGAATAATACACTCAAGTGAATTCAAAATTAGCAACAGAGTTTATAGTTAGAAATTGTGAAAATCGGGGCCTATATTGCGTTTCTCTCATAAGTAATTCTCTTTTGTGATTTGTTTGGTAGATCTTTACTTAATTCCTCTACTCATCCTTGTTTTGTGGTTTGGTTTTAGGAAGGAAGGTGATAGGCTTATTAAATTTACTCGTGTTTGATCTCTCTAAGCACGATATTTATAATACTTTTCATTTACTATATTTTCATTTGAATAGTCCGTAAGTTGTAGTTAATTTAATTGATTGATTTCTTGGGGCTGGAAAAATTTAGGATAACAATAATTCTCATCTTTAATTGAGCGTGATCAAAGAAAAATTACTGATGATAAGCTAACACTTTCATGAGTATACGGAAGTCTTTGTTGGGGGTTGATTTTGGTGATGTCATAAATACTATTTCGCTAATTTCTTAGCCTATATATGACATCAAAATTCTGTTTATTTGATCAACTATCACCTCTTCAGCCACATATATCAACAGAGCAGATACAATTAAAAGATAATATTGAGGAGAATTTTGAGCCAATTAATTAAACATCCAACAAGATCCTCTTGATGATAAGCACCCATCCTAGGAATAACCGCACTACTTATAACATCAAGAGTTTCGCGTTTGGGGTGGAAATAAAGCAACTCTCAGAGTTAAGCATCTGTTTATCCGATTTGTCTCTACTACTTTGCTAGTATGCCAGAATATTTAACATGGCAATGGAGATTCGACCATCACCTTTCAGCCATGAAAACTAGTCAAATACAGCCTTTCGTAGTTACCTGATTGTTTAACTTGAAAATGGTAATTACAATTATATTTACCCCCATGGTGGGCGTCAAACTGTTTACCTTGAAAATGGTAATTATAATTATATTTAACTTTGTGGTTCTATAAATACGTGATCTATTTTAATACCAATTATTTAGGCAGTTGATGCTAAGTGAGAGGTGAGAAAATGAAGTAAGAACGAAGGATAGCAAGATTATGCAAACCGAGCAGTGGAGAGACAAGGTCTCGAGGTCGGTTGGAATGCATCCCGAGGTCGAGCTCAGGGGATCGATAATGGGAAGTGGAAACTGATGCTACAGTATCAAAGGCCTATTAGAAGGCTTCTTATGATCAATGATGAGCAATGAATGAAGAACAATTAATGAATACGATAAATGAAAGACAATAAATCAATGAGACAATTGTAAAGAATGTTTGAATTAGAGGGCAGAGGATGTTCTTGGATTTTTGTATTGAATATCATATGTTTTACAAAGTGACAAAGGTCCCATTTATATATGAGGGGGGAATCCCAACATGGTACATGTGTAATTAATGGAAAGAGAGATGACCGGTATAGACATTTAGTGCCACGGTACGAGCCCGTACTATTTTGTGTACTTCATCAACTTTAACAACATGCCTCTTGGAACTTCCCGCTTTCCCATAACACTCTTTGATGCTTGCCCTGCCCCGAGGCATATCGACTCCTCGGAATACTCCCTCGAGGGGTACACCTCGGGGTTGAAATTCGGACTCTGCTCCGATACAGCCGAGGTGGAGGCTCGGAGTGCTCAAGAAGCCCAAAAATCGGCTTTGCTTGGTTCCACTGTATACACCGATTTTACTAGCTCTATTTCGATGTGAGCTAAATAAAAAGAGAGTCGAGGCGTCAAATTTTATTAAAGTTGTAAATATGTGTCAAAGCTGTATTATAATTATGTGAAATTTGTATTTAAGTTGTATGTTATGGTAGTTGTATTTGTTTTTGTATGAATATTATATGAACATTGTATTTATGTATCAGAATATTACTAAAGTTGTATTATAATTGTATGAAAATTGCATTTAAGTTGTATGCTAATGTAGTTGTAATCT
>ML316935.1:0-22147 GCA_005239505.1 Nicotiana paniculata | reverse complement strand
TTCACAAGACTTTGAATATCAATTTGGTGATGTTTAACTAATTCTACAATCAATAATAATAAATTATAAATTAACTAACAATTTAATGTAACAATGATAATAAAGGGTCTAAGGTTGTGGTTTCCCCCGTTGGTGAGTTTTTCCTTGGATAATTCTTATAGTTTACTTGGCTATCTCTGTCAATCATGAACGCTCTAACTATCATCAATCTCTCTCAAGTTATTATGATAATTTACTAAACGCACTCTCTCAGGTTACGCTAGCTAGATCGCAATACAGTTCACTTTAGATTGCACCCAAGGTATCGTTATCTCTAATCTAACCTCTACACCCTCGGTTGTGACTTTCGTCTATGCTCCGAGTATGGTGTTGTTCAAGAAATTACCTAAATATACACTCTTTCTCAAGTAAATACATAATAAATAGGAATAGTTAATCAAGGTCCCTTTCAATCAACTATAATAAGAACGTAGTTGAACACAACGAGATTAATCAACCAAAATATATTAATATCACAATGAATTCATCCCCAACGGGTTCTACCAAAACCTTAGAATAAATAATTTAGCTACTCATGTTATTGAGAATCAAAACTAAAATAAGTTGCATAATTGAAATACAAAGTAATGAATACTAGATGTAGAAATCGATGTTTTTGGCACTTCAATGATTTTCTTCTGTTGAATCCTTTGAATGCCTTCCGAACCGCTTAGTTGTGTATTTTAGGAGTCTATTTATATGTTTAGGGCGAATCCTAAACATGTAGGAGACTTCTATTTCAACCGGGAAACACTTAACTTGTCAAAACTCGGATTTGGCCGAAATTGGGGACACTCGAGCGTTTGGACCTAAAGGCTTGGCTAACGCCAGGCTAGGGATGGCGTTTCAGCCCTAACGCCTGGATAACGCCAGGGTAGGGCTGGCGTTTCAGCCCTAATGCCTGGCTAATGCCAGGTAGGGTTAGGCTGTAGGGCTCTGTCGCCCGGCTATCGCCCGGTTGTCTCCTTTTGCGTATTTTTCGACGTATTTGCATCCCTTTATCTTAGTTTTCATCTCCAACTCACCTACACATGAAATAACTCCATTAAGCACATAAAAAGTGTATTTTTATCATTAACTCACCTCAAATGTAAGGTATATTACATATTAAACTATGCATTTTAGTCTCGCATCACGCGCCCCAACAGATGAAAAATTGAAATGAGTTACTGTGAAACCTTCATTTGTGATTTTTTGTATTTCTGTGTGGTATTAGTTTATTCTCCCTGACTGTCCTCTATTTGTGTACTGTTTGATTCTACTTAGAATGAAGCTTGTTCATACATACTAGTACTATTCAATGGTACTAACGTCCCTTTTGCCGGGGGCGCTACATCTTTTACATGGATGTAGGTGGTTCTATAGCAGGTAGTTCCGACCGCCGATAGTGGTGCCTCCTCTTCATCCTTTCAGCAGTTCTGGTGAGCCTCATTTCCTTTCGGGGCCTTGTGTAGTCTATATCATTTTCTTTTGTATATGTTGTGTCTTTAAAGGTATAGCCGGGGCCTTTTCACCGGCAAATCTGTGTAAACTCCTAGTATTCTTAGAGGCTCCGTAGACACTATGTGGGTTGTATATATATATTTTGGGCAATAGTTGTATTTACTCATAATCGTGGATTGAATCGGAAATGTTGCGTTTAGCTTGTATCTTTTGGGATTAACAAATGCTAAAATGGTAAAAGGAGAGAGGAACTTAAGTTGTAAGTCCATGCTTTGATTTAATTTGCTATTTCATATGGAATATTGTATATTATAAACACGGGGTAACGCGTTGGGAAGGAAAGGCAATCCAAGTCTTCTTGATCAGGATCATCCGGTTAGGCGTCGGTCTCATCCCTCGGTTTTGGGGCGTGACAAACTTAGTATCAGAGCCTAAGGTTTTAAAGTAACCTAGGATGTCTCGTAGACGTGTCTAGTAGAGCCCTTCGACCACATCTATAATTAGGGGGCTACATGGACATTTAGAAATTTCACCCTTCTTTGATACTCCAATCGTGCGATAGAGCTCAAGTTAGGGAGTTAGTTTTCTCTCCAAACCTTACTCTCAAAATGAGTAATCGTGATACCATAATCCGCGTATTTGAAGCCATGAGGAGGGATTGATCCCACCATTGAGTCCGAGGGGATTGCCCAAGGACTTATTAGGAGAATGTATTGAGCTGTGGAGGGATTGGTAGAACCTATCGCTAAGAGGGGAGTGTCCTTGTCCCTATTGACGTCACTGCACCACCAAATCCTATTGTATATCGGTATGGTACCAACGTACGTTAGGGATGTGGAGTCGAGGGGCATCGATTCAGCTATTGCCTTATCAACCTAAAGTCACCAAGTAGGTCACTCCTTAGCACAACCAACGTATTCTTATTGTATATGTACATCCATATTGAAGAATTTTCATAGGCATGGTCTTAATAAATGTTGAGTCCCAAGACATTGCATGCACCTACTCTTTGAACGAGATCCAATATTTCGTGAATCGACCCCACCGCAAATTTTCTTATATGCAATCTCTTAGGACATCAAGCTCTATAAGCATGTCCTTGAGTTGAGTTGTAGCTATAGAATTACAATTTCCAACACGCCTTTCTAAGCTCTAACAAGGGACTATACTCGAAGAATTTCTTCCCGAATGAATGGATGGACAATTCTAATATTTTTCACACAAAATAAAAGGATATTTTCTCTCGACCAATTATTCTTCTCTATTCGAAATCCTAGGTCATTTTTCTTCAAGTTTTTGCATCATCTGAATGTTGACATAGTGTCATAGTGAAGATCTTGCCTTGTGTCATCATCATCTCTAGTATGGTAGTGCCCTCGCTCTATCTTTGTTGAGGCTTTCATTTTGGCCTAGTGGTCGGAATCAGCAAGATTTTTGTTTGTTTGGCGAGAATCTCCCTCTTTCCCCGACAGGTTATTTTCTGAATTTGGTCTGTTCAATTACTTTTAAACACTATTAAAATCTTCATCAAAGCTAGGGATCGTCGAGCCTCCATGTAGCTGGATCGTTCTACTTATTCTTGTTGCTCATCTTATTCTTGAAGGTTGTTCTTCTTTTGGTTATAAGGAAGACGAGCATTTTCGCTCCTCCTTTGGATTGCATAATACTTGTTTAAGTGTCGTTATATGTTAATTACTCCATGTTGCTGCGAATCCAGCTGATTTTTTTTCATGTTTGTAGTGGCTCCACTAGCCATGAAGCTATTGAGTTACTCTTAAAAACTCAAGTTCTTTTTTTGATTAGCTACTCTGACATACCCGGCCTTCCCCTAGTTGTTGACCCATTCCTCAGTTCCAATATCAAGGGCTGAAGAAACAGCATAATTGTGTCCTTGGTATCTAAAAATACAAATTTCTTTTATCAATGGTGATCCACCCTAATTCTGTACCAATTCCACTGAATCCAAAAAATGGGATAGATGTAACAATACCTTTATTTTCTAGTTAACTAGTTTCCGGTCCTCTGATATTACTGGGGTTTTCAGTATTCTGACATAACTAAAGAAAGATATAGAATTATAGGTGGAAAGACAAGTCAATCCATCCTCTTACTTTAATTACGAGCCTGCTTCATTCACTATCGGTTATATTATCCCTTCTCAATCCTATTCCCTTTGAAGCACTATCCTTAAATGTTGAACTCTGAACCAGAAAGAATAGCTCTAATTTTAAAATACTTCTAGATATCTGGTCAATGGATTAATAAATACCACAAATTACATGGGTTCCCACTTCACTTCAAGTTCATCAAGGGTTTTGTAGAAGGATGTTGTGGAGCTTCATTGTGAAGTAGAGTCGCTAGCCATAGTTGGATTTTTTAATTCTGGAGCTATACATCATGTGACTACATACATAGATCTTCTTTCAAAAAAATTTTAGCTTCATGTGATCCCTTATATTACCACTCTTCCTAGTAGTTGCAATGTAAAGGTCACTTCTATAAGCTCTCTCGCTTTCCTTTCATTTGTCGTACATCATGTGTTGTTTACCCGTAATCACCAATGCGATAGTATATCAACTTCTCGACTAGATATCCAACTATATGATCTGATTTAATTAACCTCACTTTTATGTACTCTACAAGCGCCCTGAGAGTGGGCAAATTTCCCCTTTACTACAGACTTCTAATGTCTTCAACTCTGTTTAAGCTTGTTGATTCCAAATGATGCTCTTAGTTGTGCTACCTTACTATCTATTTTCATCTGGTAACTCTCCTTGTGAATCTAATTTTATGCCTTATGGCATCAAGGGTCGGGGTATGTTCCTTTTGTTAGGATAAAAGATATTGCTCGCACTCCTTGTGAGATTTTCTCCTATAACAATCATCCACCTGCTTTGCTTGTCCATGTGACTAGATAACTCATGTTACTCTTCTCGGATAAGTGCATCAAGACTTCTCACCCTTTCATAATTATTCATATGGTCACTTCGAGGCCTTATTATTCTACACTAACTCATAATGATTTTAAGTACTTTCTCGACATTGTTGACGATTTGTTTTAGGGCTATGAGGGCTTGTCTCATGGGTTCCAAAAGTAATGATTCTCCTTAAAGTTCAAGCTTAAATTGCCATGATTTCAAACCAAAGTATGTCTCCTTTTCAAAAGTCTTAAATGGGTCGGATTTGATGAGGTTATGTGGCTTCCTGCTCACTCGGCTTCTAGGATCATTGACAACGTGGTTGTCATGTATAGGGAATTTTTGCTACCTCTGGCATTCCACCGCCTTAGGAAGGGTTAGATTGTTCGAATTATGATAATCTCATAAGTAGATGACTTCTTTTCCATCCTCATGCGCTTGTGGCATAAAGTTCTTGTGTCGCTTATTGTTAAGAGTGAAATCAAATTCCACGTATTTCATTTGCTGCCTCAATCACACCCATGTTGCAAGAGTCTTACCATTTGAGCTCAACTACTTGCCTTACACTCAGAGACACAACTGGTGTATCCTACTTGATCACATCTTTAAAATCTCAAGTTCACATACATGGTATCCACCTTATCTAAGAATACTAGTTACCATTATGTTTCACTTATATGCTAATTGATGTAGTCACCTGGATTAAACCATGTCGACATCGTTAATAGAAATCCTCATGTCTCTTAGCATATAACCTCGTGAAATACTCTACTCAGCACATTAATGGATTCCTGAATAATTCCAGCCCAACCTTGAACTCCGTTGGTCCTTACTGTATTAGGTCTATTTGGTATTGAAGGTTCAAACGTGTCAAATTCACCCTTTGATCTCATGTAATCAGTAGGTAATTTCATGGTCAATTTATTATGGCACATGTTAGGGTAATCGTGAAGGTCACCACGTGTTTAGTTTGGGTGTTCGCATAAAGATTTAGAATTCCTGAGGGTGAACGGGTTATTCTCAAAAATCCCCTGTAGATGTTGTGTGAATTGATAATGAAGAGTACATAAGCGCATTTCCCATGAGGTCGCACTAGGAGTATGATGTTTTCCCGTAGTTGTTCCTCATGTATTTGTGTTTTCGCATGTCTATACCTAAGAAGGTAGTTGGAGATCCATCTGTCATCGTGCTGGTTGAGACCATTGAAATTAATGAAAAGTTTTCATATGAAGAGGTTCCGGTTGCTATTCTTGATAGGCAAGCTCGTAGGTTGAGAAACAAAGAGGTCGCTTCGGTCAAAGTATTATGGTGGAGTCAACAAGTCGAAGAAGCCACGTGGGAAGCGGAAAATGAAATGAAAGAGAAATATCCTCACTTGTTTGAATAAGTCCGGTAGTGGTTTTGAAAGTTTCCATACCTAAGCAATTACATTGGTGTCAAATTTTGTTCAAGAACACTCCACTCCCCTAATTACCCTACTATTGTGACTTCTCAAACTTTGTTCCATAAATGTATATGTTGTTGTGATTGGTTGGATCATGTGTAACTCATTGTAATAGCTGAATTATGTGCAACTCGTTGTAATAGTTGAATTATGTGCAAATTTGTGGAGTTAACTGAACTATGTGTGGCTTGTGGAAGTAATTGAATTATATGCAACTTGTTGAAATGACCGGATTATGTGCAAGTTGATAGAGTAACTCAAAATGTGTGGAATTGGTTAAAATGTGTTTCGGCGGCTCTCTGACAGGTAGATAAGGCTAATTACAAAGGAAACTCTGGCGAAATTTTCAGGAAATATCAGAGTTAGTAAAAACTTGGGGGTTGACATGTTTTGTGTTCTCCTAAATAAGTGATTCCCCGATCCTCATTCGAGGACGAATGATTCTAAGTGGGGGAGGATGTAAAGACCCGTAAAATTTCAAGTCTAAACACAATGCCCGAATGGGTCCCCATGTGGTTATAACTGTAGAATATTCTTAAAGACGGACCCTTGTGGAGTAAAAGGTACCCTGGGACTTAAAAGATAAAATTTTACAGAGTTGCGCAGATCTGTGTTCCACTATGCGATCGCAGATCAGGTATGTGGACCGCATAGTGGTCGCATACCTGGGCAGCCTGATGTCCAATTTGAGGACAGCTATGCGGCCCAATATGCGATCGTATTTTGGGAATGCAGACCGCATAGCCACCTCCATTTTTGTGAAGGAGGTTATGCGACGCACTATGCGATCGCATAACAGGTATGCGTACCGCATAGTGGTCGCATACCTAGGCAGTCCGGTTCCCATTTGAGGGCCATTTATGCGACAGGAATGCGGATCGCATAGCAGGAATGCGATCGCATTCCTGACCGCATTTCCTGCTTCGGGGCTCCTAATTTCTAATTTTTATACCCGACCCCAGCTTAATAAAAAACTTACCCCCTTTCATTTTAGCGGGTATCTGAACAAAATAGAGAGAAGGGAGAGTGAGTATAGTGATAGAAAGTCTTCTTCTTCATCAAATTGGTCCATCATCTCTACTCAGGCCGGGAAATTATCGAGTAATCTTCATCTTTTTCACCATAAGAGGTAAGTCCCCACCCCATTTCCATTCAACTCTCAGATTTTGGTTAAAAATGGAACACACATGAATTGGTTCTTGAAGATAAAAGCTAAAACTTGCATGCATGTTCATGATTTGTCCTAATCTAGCAAAGGGGTGTAAGTTAGAGTAACCTTCCACTAAAAAGGGGATTAATTAATCAAAGGGTTCACATAGTGTTTGATAAAATTCCCAAGTGAGTTCATGATTTGTAATTCTAAGTCTAAACATGGCATCTTGTAAATTAGATTGGAGGCGATAGAAGGTCCGGTGGGTTGAGAATAGATATTAAAGGGGGATTTCGACTCGAGGTATGTATGGCTAACTTTAATCTTTGTAGAGTCACCTTGTTGGTGTCCGAGCATTTGGTATGAGTTTCTTGCTTGAGCATATGTGAATTGATTGTTCTAATGCGTTGAGACGTAAGATTCTATTCTCTGATTGTCCTAGTTGAGTGCCATGCCACCATGCTATATGAGATTGTGAAAAGGGTGATTCCTTGTGCTTACTCTATCATGTGCAAAGCTCATTAACTGTTGAATACATCGGTATGCAAGGATGTACTACCAAACAAAAGAAATGATAAAGAATCTAATTGTTGAATGTATCTAAGTGCTAAATGTTGTGTAGTAAATAATGGAAAGGAGGCGTGGATAAGCTAATTGAGCTATATGTTGATGGCATACCGTATATGACTCATTGTTTGATAAAGATTTCTATGGCCTTGATTTCATATGGTTACTTGATTGTTACGAATGAATAACCTTGATGATGAGAATCTTTGTGATTGAATTGTTGGTTGATATTGCTATTAATTACATTGTTGAACGTATCAAAGTGCTAAAGGCTGTGTAGCAAATGATGAAAGTAAATATGGACTGACTTTATTGAGTTAAATGATTGTGGCAACACCATATATGAATTACTGATTGGTAAGGATCATTGTGCCTTGATTTCACATAGTTATTGGTTGATATGAACTTATGATCTTCATGATGAAGATCCTTGTGATTTAATTGTTGGTGGTTGTTGCTGTGAAATGTGATTGTACGGTGGGATCGGGTTACGCGCCGCAACACGAAGTAATAAGGGTGAAATGTGATTGTATGGTGGGATCGGGTTGCGCGCCGCTACAAGAAGTAATAAGGGTGGAGAGGCAATAAGGGTGAGATGTGACTGTACGGTGGGATCGGATTGCGCGCCGCAACAGATGAAAAATTGAAATGAGTAACTGTGAAACCTTCATTTGTGATTTTCTTTATTTCTATGTAGTATTTGTTTGGTGTCCTTGACTGTCCTCTATTTGTGTACTGTTTGATTCTACTTAGAATGAAGCTTGTTCATATATACTAGTATTATTCAATGGTACTAACGTCCCTTTTGTCGGGGGCGCTACATCTTTTATATGGATGTAGGTGGTTCTATATCAAGTAGTTCTGACTGCCGATAGTGGTGCCTCCTCTTCATCCTTTCAGCAGTTCTGGTGAGCCCCATTTCCTCTCGAGCCCGTGTGTAGTCTATATCATCTTCTTTTGTATATGTTGTGTCTTTAAAGGTATAGCCGGGGCCTTGTCGCCGGCAAATCTATGTAAACTCCTAGTATTCTTAGAGGATCCGTAGACACTATGTGGGTTATATATATATATATATATATATTGGGCAGTAATTGTATTTACTCGTAATTGTGGACTAAATCGGAAATGTTGCATGTAGCTTGTATCTTTTGGGATTATCAAATGCTAAAATGTTAAAAGGAGAAATGAACTTAAGTTGTAAGTCCATGCTTTGATTTAATTTGCTATTTCATATGGAATATTGTATATCATAAACACGGGGTAACGCGTTGGGAAAGGAAAGGCAATCCAGGTCCGCTTGACCGGGATCATCCGGTTAGGCACCAGTCTCGTCCCTCGGTTTTGGGGCGTGACAGCTTTGCTCCTCGTAACTGGTCCAAAGCTTCCAAAGGTAACTTCGAGTATGTTTTCCACATCAGCATAGAACCTGAAATTGGCAGCTTTGGCGGAAGTTGAACTGGAGTTGATTTTCTTGGAAGCCATTTTGTTGTTCTTGAACTTTGGTGATTGAAAATTGAGATGAGAGGTAGAGATTGTCCCACTGGGCGTGCCAGAATTTGTTGACAATAAATTGCGTCAAGAAAATATAATCAAGACCGAAAAAGATCGCAACAATCGTTGTATTTTATTTTATATATTTGAGTGTTACAATCTCTATGAATCCTCTGATTCTTCTTTTCAACTATGAATTAAAGAGCTTCCGGGCTTAATCTTGAATTTTATTTTATTTTAATCCAATTGCTTGAAGCTTAATTTTGATCTTGACGTACTTTTAATCCAAAGGCTTGCAGCTTGTTCTTGAATCTTCGTCTTGATCTTATAAATCCTTAGAACACTTGAATGCTTGTAGGTTTTAGAGAAATCCGCAGCTTTTGTTATAACTTCTGGTGTCCTTTCTGGGTTATGAAGACCCCTATTTATAGTTGTGGAAGGGAGGAGTTGTGATAAGAATAAACTCTTTCCGACCAATCAAATTGAAGTGTGACAAGGTCGCATTTGATTGGCCAGAACATGTCACTTGCACACGTGGCGCGGTTTCATTGGCCCTTTAATTTGACTTGGCATGCCTTGTCATTTTAACACGTGGCACAATATTATTGGCTCTTCTGTTTGACTTGGCATGCCATGCCATTTGACATGTGGCACCAAACTGGGCCTCTAGGAAGATGACATATTGGGCTTAATGAAGTGGGCTCATCACTTTAGCCCAATTAAATGGGTTAGCCCAATGGATTAAGACTGATTTCCATATGTATTGGATTATATAATTAATCCATTTATATTAGTCCATAATATTTATTTGGACCAATATATCTTGAATTTAGAATATAATCTAAATTATTTTATGGATTTAATTTTAATAAAATTTATACGCCTACACTCATATTATTGTGTTATTTTCTTTAAAAATACATTATATAATTTTATCTTACTATGAATAAAGATATATTTGGAGCACAAGTTACATATTTTATGCTATGAAGACTTTACCGAAATCAAAAAACTCGAGAAAAATCGCTATTGAAAAACTCAACTTTGTCGGTTTGGTTTGATTTATAGATTCAAAAATCCGACACCACTAATTTATTAATTAAAAATTCGAATCAACCCGAACTATGTACCCCTGAATTTTTGGTTTGTTGTAACATGTTTTGGCTTAACAATGATTGCCCTTTTAGTGTTTAGTAAACATCAAAATAAGCAAAAAATATTTAAAAGTTAGTAAAACCTAACCCAAACATCCTCATTATCTTCCCTATGACTTATATTTTAGGATATGTATAATTCTTTTAATACTAATATTTTTGGGAGATGGAGATTTCTTACTAAACTTAGAGAGTATTGTTTTTCCTTAGATTAAAGGTATATTCATGATGATAAAGATTATCGGAAAAATAATAAATTTCATATTCCCCCTTTATCCCCTTAACCTTTTAGTGTAGGAAAGCAATACCCTCTTACCTTATGAATAGGAAAAAGAACCCTCTTTGACCAAAAAATTAACCAACAAAATGAAAAAATCATTTCCAGAATTTACAAAAAGTCATAACTATCCCATGAGGAAAAACTTTTAGGATTACAAGTGTATTTGGTACAAAGGAAAATGTTTTCATGGAAAATATTTTCCTAGAAAATATTTTTCTGAATATGAGTGATTTTATCATTTATATTTCCTTGTTTAGTTGGTGAGTAAAAAACTTTTTGCGGAAAATATTTTCTAGTGTTTGATTAGAGAGTATAAAATAGTTTTATGAAAATAATTTTTTATGTTNTGACCCCTCCCCCTTCCCCGGACTCTTCTTTTTCAAGAATGTAATTATACTTTTCAAAATTCATACAAACCCAAAGGAATTAATGTGTTACTTTACTTTTTTACACAAGAACAACGTTGAAATTTGAGCTCGATAACTAAAAAGAAAAAAACTTTATTTTGTTGAAAAAGAAAGTATCCTTTCTACAAAATGAAATAAAATTACTCATATTATTGAATGAAAGAAAATATTTTTTCCTATATTATGAAATTTGTTGAAATGACAGAAAATACTTTTTTTCTAAATCATGAAAAGAAAGTACTTGTTTTGTTAAAATGAAAGAAAATATTTCTTCTCATCAGGAAAATAAAATACTTAGCTTGTTGAATAAAAGAAATTACTTTTACTATATCATGAAAAGAATATATCCATTTTCTTGAAATAAAAAAAAAATATTCTATCTACAACATGAAAAGAAAGTACTCTTAATAATAGTTTTATTAAGGGTAGGTGAGTGGGGTTGGTGGATAGGGGTAATTTGGGGGTGTGGTGGGTTGGTGGGAATGAAAAATTGGACGGAGAAGGTTGAAAATAATTTTGGAAAATGTTGGAAAATATTTTCCTCCCATTGGAGGAATACCATGAAATAATGAGAAAAATATTTTCAAAATATTTAAGTCAACTAAACATGAGAAAATTGGAAAATATTTTCCTTCATACCAAACACACTCTACAATACTAAAATTATTTTTCATTCAAAGATAGAAGCATCTTTTTTATCCGTGAGTAATTTTATGTTAAGTTTTAGTTGAAGGTTGAAAGAACATAACGAGAATGCTTTCATTTTGTTGGTTGACTGGAATTAATGTGTTTTAAATTGAAACTCTTGGTGCCATTGGAAATAAGAAGGGAGACTTGAGCAAGTATTATACTCTTAAAACGCCCCTGAGAGTTCGATTAACACATCAAACACATCTACTGCTGAAAATACTATGTGGCAAGAAGCAGAATGAGTACTTGATGGCAACATGTCAATTTAAAAGAGAAGCAACAAGGAAGAAAAATATGCCTACATTTCTTGATCATTAATTGAAATATTTCAGACGAGGCATTGATCTTTCTCTCAAGTCCAAAACTCACGATCATATTATTTTAATGATATGCTTCTCTTAAGTTTAAATAGAGAGTAAGACAATAACGAAAATTATCAATCCCTCCAATATAATTTCAAGGATGAGAGCTTTTCCAATTGTTATAGCCCGTCTAATTTAATCTAATACATAAATAAATTTTCGCATCAAATTACTCAGTAGAAACGTATTTGATTATTAGATGTGTTAAAATGGAGGTTTGAAGAGAGAGGGAAGCCCTAACTAACAGGGGAGAAGAGAAAAGAGACCAGGAGCACAAAGATGAATGTAACAGTGAAAAGGAAATGAATTCTCTGCTTTTCATTACTTGTACAACCTGTATATATACAGGACTTCACTAACTACTCCAACCACCTTTCTAACCAATCACATGTATTATTAACTGACTAACTAATGCAGGAATCTGCTAACACATATATAGACTAAACTACACCTGTACTCAAGTTACGTCTTTTGTCTCAACACTCCCCCTCAAGCTAGGTGGTAGAAAAATATCAAGTACACCTAGCTTGGACAGCAAATACTTGTGTTGTGCTCGCGGTATACCTTTGGTTAGAATTTCCGCTAACTACTCCTTTGTAGTTACATATTTTGTTCGTACTAGGCCATTCTGTATCTTCTCCCTTATAAAATGAAGGCATATTTCAATGTGTTTGGTTCGTTCGTGAAAAACCGGGTTGGCAGCTATTTGAATTGTTGCTTTACTGGCAGTGTAGGTGTTCAGAGGGAGGCCAACTTCTATACCAATATTTTTGAGTAGACCAAGTATCCACACCAATTCAGCTACAGTTGATGCAATACTTCTGTACTAAGATTCTGCAGAACTCCCAGAAATGGTGCTTTGTTTCTTTGACTTCTAGGATATCGGGGAATCACCATATTTGATGAAGAAGCATGTTACTAACATCCTAGTGATAGGGCAGGCTGCCCAATCTGCATCAAAATATGCAATGATAGTGTTTCTTTGTATGCCTTGACCTGGTTGATTCTTCACATATCTAACCACCCTTTGAGTAGCTTCCAAATGAGACCTTTTTGGTTTATGCATAAACTGGCTTAGTGTTTGAACACTATATGCTATGTTTGGCCTTGTGACAGTTAGGTAGAGTAGTTTTCCCAGTAATCTTTGATACTGACCGATGTCTGTTAACACTTCATCATCAGTTGCATTAGAGCTGCTAGTATGTTCATCATACTCCTCAGTGGTCAATTTGATTTTGGCTTCAATAGATGTTGCTGCAGGTTTTGCAGCTCCTAATCCAAGCTCAGAAATCAACTCTAGAGTGTACTTCCTTTAGTGCATTAGCCCCAAGGGCCCATTTTCATTTCACAGAAGCAGACCTCATGTCCGCACGTGCAGATGCGCAGATGCGACCCAAGCACCACAGGCGCGAAGGTCGGGCAGTGAGTTATTAATTCGAACTCCAGCCATTTTTCTTCTTATTTTCCAAGGGATAGGAGACCTAGGGAGATTTATCTAAGGCAATTTCTTCCCCAAATCTTAGGTAAGTGTTCCTTAACTTGTTTCTTTCAATCTTTTACTTCTTTTTGATGAGAATTCAACCTAGAATCTAGGAATTTCATGGTAAAAATTGGAGGATTGGGTAGAATTAGGGAATTGGAAAATAGGAAATTTGGACCTCACTTTGAGGTCGTAAATCAAAACTAATTACATATTCGGGCTCGGGGATGAATGGGTGAACGAATTTTGGTCCAAACTTCGAGTTTTGACCAAGTGGGCCCTAGGTCGGTTTATGACTTTTTTGGGAAAATTTGGGAAATATGTAATTATTCATTAAAGTTGATTCCTTTATCGATAATTGATGGTATTAAGCTATTTGTGACTAGATATGAGTGGGTTGGAGGTGAATTCTAAGGGAAAAGTGGTACTAGATCAGTGAGTGGCCTGCGAATCGAGGTAAGTGTTTGGTCTAACTTTGACTCGAGGGATTAGGGATCCCCGACTTATTTTCTATGTGAAAATTCATGTGCGTGGCATATAGGTAAAGTGACTGAGTACCTATGTCACCAAATTATTTTTTTAGCCTGTTCCCTCCCTTGTTCCTAATGTATTGTCTTCCTGTCTTAATTGCTACATGCTTATTTGTGCTTCGATGTCTAATTACTTCTCATTAGATGATTTGTTCTTTATTGGAAGTATTAGTTGTTCCATAGTTTCGTGGTTTTACATGATTGGTTTAAGTTGGTTCGTCGGTGTTTCATGGTATACTTTGGTTGGTCTCGCTGTGTAGTAATAATTGAGTGAAGTTTCATAATTGTATAGCTTCTGTTTGCCTTGGTTTGAGGCTTAAATATTATTGAGGGTTCTGAGCTAAATTGTACAATTCCGGTTCATATTGTGTGACCGGTACTGATATTGTGAGATCGGGTTGCACGCCGCAATAGGAGGAATAAAGGTGATATATCTAGAGGAGGAAGAAGGGTGAAATGTGATTTTCTGGTGGGATCGGGTTTGTCACGACCCAAATTTCCCTCTGTTGGGTATCGTGATGGCACATAGTCTTAGGGACTAGGTAAACCTAATATTAACAAAAATAACATTGATATTCACTAACTTTAAATTAGGTAACTCTGAACAATTACAATTCAAAAAAGCGGTAGTACAGGTCATAAGTCTTTCTATGAGTGGTTGTACAAAACGAATACATCACTGTTCCAGGACAAAAGGAAACAATGGAAATAAGTACAGTAGAAGGTGACTTCGAGACCTGCGATCGCAGCAACAGGTTTACCATGAGTCTACACAGCAACGATCCGCACAGTTACTGACGATCATATACCTGGATCTGTACAAAAATATACAGAAGTGTAGTATGAGCACACCACAGCGGTGCTTAGTAAGTATCAAGACTAACCTCGGTGGAGTAGTGACGAGGAACAGTCAAGACACCTACTGTCAAATAGATTGAACAGGATATGATAATAAACTACCAAGATAAAGATGACAAAGTAATGTCAATAGCATGGAGAGATCAAACTACAAACAATAGAGAAAATAAAAGAAAAATACGGATGGTAACGAAAGATAACCAAGTAAATTAACACCAACATGGCTGGAACACAGATAAGTAAAAATGTGCTCAAATGAAGAAGGCGATGTTAACTCAATCAATCACACCATTTCTAATACACAATCCCGACCATCTCAATCCTCGGTGTCTCATATCATAAATCTCAATTTTCAAACCCTTAGCACACATGGCACCTTGTGCCCACATATTTCTATCTCACTTTGCACAACAAAATCCACGTACTACCCAGAACATAATGTCCATAAACAATGCAATTAATACGCCCAAGAAGTCTCATTTATATAACATAAAATAAATTTTTAGTTTCTAAACCAATTAGGAAATCAGCGAGAAAAGAGGAAGTTATTTTTTTGAAATCTTTTGAATAAAGAAAATACCCATTTCAAATAAAATACAACATCAAATAAGCTATTTCCTTTAATATCGGATTTATTAAATTAAAACTTAATAGAAATGCCTTAGTAAGATCAAACCTCAATCGGGTTAAGGAAATTTAATTGAGAAACTAATTGAAATAAAATATAACAATTATTGAAATTTGAATTATTGAAATGTATATATATAAATATATACGGCGAGTTCAAATTTAAAAGGGTCATACAAAGTAGCGTAATACTAATTCCTTTATTTTAAATCACTATATAACTTACAACTTAGTAGGACAGGAGGAAATGATTCAACGTAGTAAATTTACTTTGAAAAATAATTCACCAGAGTAATAGTTTCAGGAAAAGAATTCAAGGAACAACGGCAAGTCATTAACTCAATGTCAATAACCCGATCCTCAAAGCTCAGTGGAACCCGAAATACAAATTATCAAAGTCTTGTACAAATGAACTAGGGTCTTATCATATCCAGCTATAACCATTCCCTAAGTGAAATGTAAAACTACCGAATAACTTGCATAGTCAGAAAGGAACGCATAAATACATATAGTGATGCGGCGTGCATCCTGATCCCACCAATCCTCCCTTATTCCTCCTTAATAATTACATTAATAGTAAATGATATATATATATATATATATATATATATATATATATATATATATATATATATACATATATATATATATATATATACATATATATATATATATATATGTTGCGGCGTGCAACCCGATACCACCAATCCTCCCTTATTCCTCCTTAACAATTACAATAACAGTAAATAGTATTTAATATATTGTGGCACACAATCCGATCCCACCAGTCCTCCTTTATTGCTCCTCAATATATCACCCTTATTCCTCATGTTGCGGCGTGCAACCCGGTCCCACATGTCCAACCTTATTACTCATGTTTCGGCGCGCAACCTGATCCCACCAAAAATTAGTTTAAACCAACAACAACAACCAATCCACAACTCAATTACCAGAATTTCTACTACCAAGAGTATGAGTACACGGCAACAAGAGAATCACGAAAAAATCAAAGTAATACAACAACCTTCACAAGGACAACGAGGCAGGTAAGGCACGTGATAACTTCATCGGCAACCACAACAATTGAACATATAGCATATTTGCACAGAGTCATAGAGGAACTCACAATTAAGAAGTATTAAAATATTTAGGAAGGAAATCACTTAAATTAAGGCAAATAAGGGTCAAATGAAAATTAAGAGTTAGAGAAAAGCTAACAACATGTATAGAGCGTGTAGAGGTAAAGCTAGCAAATAGGAAACCCAATTATATCAGAAAACTTCCCGCATAATGAACATAAGGACCTAATAACCCTAAAGGAAAATTTTCCACAAATAATACCGGGCACGCACTCGTCACCTCGCATCCACAGGCTACAATTAACATAGAGGACTCAAATCCTAAGGAGAAGTCCCCCACACAAGGTTAGGCAAGATACTTACCTTAATAGTGTAAAATTCTACTCTGGGATGCCCTCATCTCTATACTCAGTCTCCAAAAGCTCCTAAATCTAACTTTAATCATATTAATACCATCAACATAGGCTATGGAATCTAATTCCACAATAAAAACTACAAGATATGCCAAAAATTCGAAATCGGCGAAAACCTGGCCCCCGAGCTCACGTCTCGAAACCAGTAAAAAATAATGGAATTAAAAACCTCGTTCTCTCCCGAGTCTAACCATATAAAATTTGTTAAAATCGGACTCCGTTTGGTCCCTCAAATCCTCACCTCAAACTCTCCAAAACTCAAGCCCTAACTCCCTCAGTTTCACTTTGAAATCATCAATCAAATCACAAAAACTAAAGATGGATTCATGAAATATAACCAAAACCGAGTAGAGAACACTTAACCCAATCCATATGGTGAAAATTGCCTCCAAAATTTCCCAAATCCGAGCTCCCCAACTCAAAATATGACCGAATGAACAAACCCTTATTTTATATATTTTTCTGTTAGCTATTATGCCTCGTTTCTCATGCCAAACAATCTCGAAACTTGCTTTTTATGCCTTCAATGGACTCCTTGTGAAATTCTAGTCAAGTTAGGCTTTTGGATCACTCAATTTGACCTTATAATAGGAGCTATGTTGGTTTCAATATTTGCAAATAGTGTAGATTTTTAAATACGCCGTCAGTGACAATTGCGTAATTAATCTGAAAAATCTCACAACCTAATTCTTAGTAAAATGACCATAAAAGCTTCATACGATATCCAAATTCGACGATTCTTTTTGCTACGGGTCCGTAATTATGATACGGATCTAATGCTTCAATCAAAAAAGAAATCGGAACTCATTTGTTCAATATGATATTATTTATGCTTGAAGAAAAACATCGCCGAAACATATCAAATCAACTCGGAATAAAATCAAATTTTGCACACAAGTCCTAATACATCATATGGAGCTACTTGTGTCCCCAAACTATCGAGCGAAGTGCAAATTCTCAAAACGGCCGGTCTAGTCATTATATTCTCCCCCACTTAAACATACGTTCGTCCTCGAACGTATCAAGAGTTGTTCCAAATCCATCAAACCACTGCATGAGCTCACCATACATACACCCGGGGGTGATTCCCCATCACCCAAACCTATGTAAGACTGACAACGCAATAACCGAAGATCTCACTTCATCCTTAGTCCATAACCTTAGGACATAACAAAATCTCAACATTTGAAATTCATCATAGGACTCAGATCTTGCATCATCTCACTGTATAACCTGAATAAGCCAAATCGAGCCATAATTCCAACCCAGTTAACAATCACACGATGTTCCACACAACTCAAATGCCTGTAGCAATAACTTCTGACCACCATAGTTGCCCAAATAACATTATGGACATCGGTAATACACTTTCACATTGAATAGAACCTTGTTCCGGACCTCCACAACGCTGCCCATGATAAAGAAACATGCAGGGACTCATAACCGCCCATGCAATCAAGAAGCTCTCTCGTCCGTCAAGGGCCATTGCCCAAATCTTAGCAGAAACAGCCTCATACTTCCAAACACTCCTCACCCCCAATACAATAGTGTGAATCTCAGGTCTAACAACATCATCTCAGCCAATACAAGCAGCACAACTAACAGCTCATCACGGAACCACACAGATTCTCATACCACACAGCGCGTACACCAACTCAACAATAACTCAGTTATGCAGTACAAATAGAAGGAAAGCAAGGGATATGTATTATCTAATAAGTACAACATGTGTAACAACAAAAGTACAGTTTCATTAAATCATCCCACAGAGGAAAAACAAAACACCAAATAAACACAAGGAAATGGTATCACACATAACATCTGCTGCAGCGTGCAGCCCGCTCCCATATACTCATCAAGCCAAAGTGCTCGGGTTCATTGATCACATGAATATTGATATCAAACACAGTAGAGTACACAAGTATAATTGTGGAAAAATGAATAGAATTAACAAAACACGGAAGAAAGCAGGCACAACTAAGGTGCAATGAACCAATCAACATCACGAGGGCCATTTCGCCCACTTCGCCATAAGGCAAGATCAGAATTACAACATGCATGGAGAATAATCATACAACATCATAGCCCGTCACAACATAAGATAATAGAACATAACATAGGCCAGAGGCACAAATAATATCCATTCTACCTGGTAACATAACCGTGATAACAATCTCACAAGAGCACCCAAACTTGACCTGATATAAAATACATATTCTCATTGAGCTGTCAAATAGCCCCCAACCCAAATCTTGATCATTCCCAAATAGGTAAATATCCTCCCAAAAGATCATAGAAACCTATCGATAATGTATGCTATCAGTTATCCCATTCTCAACATGCCTTCATAATCCGCATACAAGAAATAGCCCGCATATGGGGACATCTAGCCCCAAAACCTTAGGAATACCGAAATTTCCATACCCAAATCAACTGCGCTAATCGAATGGTTGATACATCACTTACACCCCATCATTTTACTGAAGCACCGATATAGATTTTTCGGCCGCGTAACAAAACCTGAACCTCAAAAGCCTCAAAACCCAGTAATCACCATTCCACTAGCCACGCACCCGCAAACCAAAACTCAAGGGTCTTTCCTAAAATGCACGTTCTTCACATATGATATCCAATAATACCAACCTTCTATTAACTTCTGATACCCATCAAGGAGGAAACCATAATGTACAACATATTCCTTGTGCCCAAAGAAGCGAACCGACTCAAGTCGTTGCTGAAACCATCGAGAACTCTCTGAGATCCGTCCTCACGCAACTAAGCAATTAGGACCGCATATTCCCAATTAAATCGAGCCATATAAACCGTCCAACCCAAGAATACTGCCACAAATGCCGGAAGGGAATTCCCATTCAAAAAGAACCAATTACTTCCATTGCTATGCTGACCCAACACCACAAAGCTGACCCATTTCTTCGGTTACTACTAGTCTTTCCTCTGAGGTAACACTTATCCCTATCGATACACAACTAACCCAACCAAAACTCATTGCAGAAAATCCTAGTACAAGCCATGTAGCCTAGAAACTCATAAACCACCATATCTCCCTTGAAGCACCCCATGATTCCCCGACTAAGATGCCCACGCTGAATAGACCTTCTATGAATCTGAAAGTTATTTCTCCGACCCCCTTTTGACACTAAAATGAAAATATATTAATGATGTAGAAACACCGTAAGTCCCAACATCATCCCATGCAATATCTCATATCTTAGTCATATACAAATTTCGGGAATCTTCCAATACCATCTATATACACTTATTAGGCCAAAACTGAGGTAACACCTGACTCTGCAATCTGAATGCCGCTAGTGGACTCCTCCACTTGGCCTGAAGCCATAGAAAACAAAATATGTTGATCCGCAAAACTGACTTTCACAGCTCGACAACACCAATCACAAGGTACTCAATTCATCCACTAAGCGCATGTCCATTCTCGTGACCATCAAACTTGCTTCCTTCAGTGCGTGGAATGACAATATGTACCTTTCACTGAGTAGAAATATCATATGAACCACATATTCTCCAATACCACCAATTATCCTCAATCAACATCCACCTCGTGACCCCACCATAATCTCTATGACTAGTCAACCAATTAAACCTTCCTAAAATCATACTCATCCACCTGATGCACGAACCCGTTGCACCTCCATGTGAACAACTGAATAATCTCTCAATACCCCTGTATCTTCAGTCTGGACGACACGTTGAGACAATGTCTGAGCATCCCTGACTCCCTCGTAGCCCGTCTGTAGCATCACGAACCACTGGCACGTAGCGGACACTGAGAGCGCAATATCATACATGAGTGGATGTAAACGAAGATAAGTTATATGCTTCGAGCTGAATCAATATCGCACGATAAGGAATGAAAGAAGGGAGATTATCCTATTAGTTATGTAGCCTCTCGAAGATAAGTACAGACGACTCTGTACCGATCAGCAAAAGACTCTACTAAACCTGCTTATGACTCGTAGCACCATGAACCTAGAGCTCTGATACCAACTTGTCACGACCCAAATTCCCCTCCGTTGGGTATCGTGATGGAACCAATTCTTAGGGACTAGGTAAGTCTAATATTAACAAAAATAACATTGATATTCACTAACTTTAAATTAGGTAATTCTAAACAATTATAATTCCCAAAGCCGGTAGTACAAGTCATAAGCCTTTCTATGAGTGGTTGTACAAAATGAATACATCACTATTCCGGGACAAAAGGAAACAATGGATATAAGTACAATAGAAGGTGACTCTGAGGCATGCGATCGCAGCAACAAGTTTACCATGAGTCTCAACAGTAACGATCCACACAGCTACTAACGATCAAATACCTAGATCTATACAATAATGTACATAAGTGTATTATAAGCACACCATAGCGGTGCCCAGTAAGTATCAATACTAACCTCGGTGGAGTAGTGACGAGGAATAGTCAAGACACCTACTGGTCAAATAGATTGAACAGGATATGATAATAAACTATCAAGATAAAGATAACAAAGTAATGTCAATAGCATGGAGAGATCAAACTACAAACAGTAGAGACAATAAAAGGAAAACACGGATGGTAAAGAAAGATAACCAAGTAAATTAACACCAACATGGCTGGAACACAGGCAAGTAAAAATGTGCTCAAATGAAGAAGGCGATGTTAACTCAATCAATCACACCATTTCTAATACACAATCCCGACCATCTCAATCCTCGGTGTCTCATATCATAAATCTCAATTTCCAAACCCTTAGCACACATGGAACCTTATATCCATATATTTCCATCTCACTTTTCACAACAAAATCCATGTACTACCCAGAACATAATGTCTGCAACCAATGCAATTAAGACGCCCAAGAAGTCTCATTTCAATAACATAAAATAAATTTTTAGTTTCTAAACCAATTAGGAAATTAGCGAGAAAAGAGGAAGTTATTTTTTTGAAATCATTTGAATGAAGAAAATACCCTTTTCAAATAAAATACAACATCAAATAAGATGTTGCCTTTAATATAGGATTTATTAAATTAAAACTTAATAAAAATTCCTTTTTAAGTAAGATCAAATCTCAAATGGGTTAAGAAAATTTAATTAAGAAACTAATTGAAATAAAATATAACAATTATTGGAATAGGAATTATTGAAATGTGTATATATATATATATATATATATATATATATATATATATATATATAT